>JAMZAV010003073.1:0-75662 GCA_024449915.1 Sweltsa coloradensis
GTATTACATTGATCATTTTTTGCAGAGCTTCAAACTAAGTAGAATGTTGTGTGAGTTCGCCATTCGAAATGGCTTTTCTAAATTCCTGAAGTTCACTGTTGGCAAAGCTGATTGTGATGGAACATTTGCCTCTGCGGAGTATTTGTTAGCACCGTCACACATGTGAATTATTATTAATGCCACGAATAAGTTGAAAAATAACAATACAGTTTCCGACATGGTGAATGAAGTTGTTTCAAACAAATGTACGTCCTAGGCCTACGATGATGTCACTCTTTGGCTAGAGTCACGCTTAGATTTAAACTGAGTGGTCGTGTTGTTTCAGTTCAAAGTTCACCATAAAACCACAGTATAATTATTGTTATACTGTGATATAAAACCACTTAAATTTAGCAATTTAAAAAAAATAACTCCCTCAAACGTCAAAAACACGCCTATCTTTCAGCTGTCACGTACAGTTCTGACAAAGTTTGGGAATATTGCCGCACCGCCATCTCAATTCTCAATATTTTTATATCTACCGCGGGTATTTCAAACCAAACGATTTGTTGTAGAATTTTTCTATTGCTGTGTTCCCGACGAAGATAATTATCAAGGATGGGGTACTTTAAGGCACTTCGTCGTTCATAATTATGTTAACTAGGAAAACGCTTAAGTCCCGCCGCGTTGTTGGATGAGCGTAATTGGTGCATTGAGCTGCATTGTGTTACGCGGATTTTCTGTTGTTCTGTGAAAAAATCATTTTAGTCGTAGATTTTTTTAAATTAAATTAAATAAAATTAAAAATTAACTTAATTTTTTTAATAAATCGTAATTTTTACGTAATTTTTAAAAAAGAAAAAAATCGTAAAATTGCAATTTTCATAAGAAATAATTATTCGATTGCGCTCAAATTTAACACGAGTATATTAATTCATGAAATTAAGGTTCTATGAAAAAATCATTACAATAGGATAAAGCATGTAGGTGTTAAAAGTCAAAGAATTGTTTTAAAAAAGAAAAAAAACCGTAAAAATTCGATTTTCATGAGAAATAGTTTTTCGATGACGCTCAAATTTCACACGAATATCTTAATTCATAAAATCAAGGTTCTGTTAAAAAATCATTACAATCGGATAAAGCATGTAAGTGTTATAAGTCGAAGAAATTTTTTAAAAATCGAAAAAAAATCATAAAATTGCGTTTTTTTTTTTATATATATATATATATCTGACTCCTGTTTCCAACTTAAGTTAGGTCAGGTGGTGGCTATAGCCACCAATTTTCTAGGGCATTTTATGAGTTGTTAACACCGGCTTGCCAGGCCTGTCATGTCCTCTTCAGGTTCACTCGCACTTCTTCCCACCAGTTCACGCCATCCACTTCTGTCTTCCCACAGTTTCCTTGCTTCGAATTCTTCCCACTTCTCACCTCTTTCCTGTATATCATTTCTTATTTGATCTTTCCACTTCTCTCTTGGTCTACCGACTCGTCTTTTAACTTTGTCCCCACTTTCAAATTCTGTCCTTGGAATTCTTTCTTCTCCCATTCTTCTGACATGTCCATACCATCTCAACCTTTCTCGTCCAATTTTTAATAATAGCTTCTCATTATAAGAAAAAAAAATCCGATTGCGCTCAAAAACGTGGCAGTTCTAAGTTCAGAGATTTCGAAGGCCTCCATAAAATTTCATCGCAATCGGAGTATTGGTTTAGCCGGAATCGTGTTAACAAACACACAAAAATACAAAAAAAAAAAAAAAAAAAAAACATTCCGGATTTTTTTCTCCAGTGTAGTGAAATGGAATCTTCGCTTCGCTCGCTACGCTCATCCAAAAATATTGGTTATGAAACTGTATTTCATGACCATATTGTCTGTACATCTTTAAATGGCTGATCTCTCGTGAAATGTAGATACTATGATAATAAACCATGCATTATTATTATTATTATTATTATTATTATTATTATTATTATTATTATAATTATTACTATTATTATTATTATTATTATATTATTATTATTATTATTATTATTATCATTATTATTATTATTTATTATTATTATTATTATTATTATTATTATTATTATTATTGTTATTATTATTGTTATTGTTATTGTTGGCGTTGGCGTTGGCGTTGGCGTCGTCGTCGTCGTCGTCGTCGTTGTTGTTGTTGTTGTTGTTGTTGTTGTTGTTGTTGTTGTTCTTGTTGTTGTTGTTGTTGTTATTGGTTCGTTGGACCTTCGTTCGACGTCCGCGCTCTTCGACGTCCATGTCGATTGTCGGGACAAGGTCGGTACGGTACGGGAACCCAGCATAAAGTTAAAGATATTAATCTCAATGGATGTACCAACCTTGGAAGGTAGCAAATAGGTAGCACCGTCGGGTTTGTTTTTGTGAGCTGAACTTGCCAGCTCAAATGCGGCGCTAAGGGGGTCGAATGGGGGCGGCTGCCCCCTCCCTCCCAGCCCCCGTTCACCACATTCTCCACCCCTGCTGTCCCCCTCCCGACCAATGAACGCAATGCAGGCACAATCGTGTTGTCTTAAAATTAATTTAAACTAGGAAAACGCTTAAGTCCCGCCGCGTTGTTGGATGAGCGTAATTGGTGCATTGAGCTGCCATGTGTTATGCGGATTTTCTGTTGTTCTGTGAAAAAATCATTACCAAGTTGAAGATTTTTTTTAAAATTAAATTAAATTAAAAATTAGCCTAAATTTTAATTTTTTTTAATTAATCGTAATTTTAAAAAAGGAAAAAATCTTAATATTGAAATTTTCATAAAAAAAATAATTCTTCGATTGCGCACAAATTTCACATGAATTTATTAATTCACAAAATTAAGGTTCTGCGAAAAAAATCATTACAATAGGATAAAGCATGTAGGTGTTATAAGTCAAAGAATTGTTTTAAAAAAGAAAAAAAAACGTAAAATTTCGATTTTCATGAGAAATAGTTTTTCGATTGCGCTCAAATTTCACACGAATACCTTAATTCATAAAATTAAGGTTCTGTGAAAAAATCATTAAAATCGGATAAAGCATTTAGGTGTTATAAGCCGAAGAAATTTAAAAAAAATCGGAAAAAATCGTAAAATTGCGATTTTAATGAGAAATAATTTTTCGATTGCGCTCAAAAACGTGGCAGTTCTTGGTTCAGAGATTTCGAACGCCTCCATAAAATTTCATCGCAATTGGAGAATCGGTTTAGTCGGAATTGTGCTAACAGACACACAATAATACAAACAGAAAGAAAGAAAGAAGAAAAAAAACATTCCGGATTTTTTTCTCCAGTGTAGTGTAATGGAATCTTCGCTTCGCTCGCTACGCTCATCCAATAAATCAGCACATTGTGATAAAAGCATACAATTCTAAGCTTCTTAGCCTGTGTTTTGCGGATATAAACATTATTAAAAGTAAATTTTGACATCGGAGTTCAGCATTTCGAGATCTAGGATGAATCTGAAGTCACTTCTGTTGTATTATGCAAATTTTGTGTGGAGCGAATCTTACAGGAGAATGACTCGGCCATATTTTTGGACCTACTGCTGATGTATAGCGCGAGACTCGGCTTCGTGGGGTTTCGGGTTCAACACCCGTACCGGTAAAATATTCAGTCGTTTATGGAAATCCCAGGGATTAAGACATTCCCATTACAAACTGTCAACTTCAAAATACCAAAATACGTAGTTTGAAACCTGAAAGGGGCATTCATTGTTCCCTGGACAAGTTTCCCATAAAATATATTTATATTAGCAAGATGCATCAATTTAACAGGATTAGGCTTTTATTCATAAAAAGAAGGAGAACAATACAATTATTTTATATTTGCCCTGATCAGATTCTTAGAAGGGCACAGAGGGGATTAATGGTCACAGCAAAGATAATGAGAAAATGGAAAAATCAAGGTGAACAAATTCAATACGAAGAAGATCATGCCACCAATCCATCGCGATTATCTCCGGGTATAAACAACAACAGCAGCCTCAGCAACCACCCTATTACATCATGAATGGATGCGATTTGCGTTAATTTGTTACCATCTTTTTCCCTCCATTGATAATGTAATTAGTGTTATAGCAAGTATAAATGGCCGTTTGAACACTCAATTGATTCTATTGATTTTGTTGACAAAATTTACGCATTGTAATTGGTCGGTTTGCTCTACAAACCAGTGAAAATACAAAGTTTTCTATCTGGCCGGTCTGATTTGACAGGTCGTTTCGAGATTTTGTTCGTGCACATACGAGGAGGGAACGAGCTCATTTTCCAAAACCAGGAACTTGAAACTTAAAAAGTTATCTTATTATTACTCATCACCAAACTTTATACTCAACTTTTCTTGCGAACACGTTTATTAATATTAGAATCCATACTCGATCGATGTGGACACCACATGCAATGCTTATTTTGGCGCAATGTTGATCAGAACCATGGCAGGACAGAAAAAATACATCTGATCACAAAGGACAATGGAAGCGACAGTGTTGGCTCGAGTGTTAAGCGTGCGACTTTGATTCAGGCGGTCCCGGATTCAAATCTCGTCGAGACCGACAATCCTGACTGAAGGTTTTTCCCGAGGTTTTCGTCAGTCGTTAATGCGAATGCAAGGAATTGAGTCCTCTTAAAAACAGCCAAGCATGAATTGAACCCTGGGAAGGCTTCTCATGAAAAAATATTATTACTTGTATTATTATTATTGTACCTACCCCTAACGTAAGTAGTGGGAACAAAAGAAAAGAGTCAGCTGGAAGCAGCAGGAATGAAGTTCTTTAGAAGTGTCAAGAGAGTTACTAAGATGGACAAGATAAGAAGTAGTATAATCAGAAAATAACTGGGACTGGAGAGATTGAGGGAACGTAAAAGAACGGACGTGTCTGTAACTATATTCTCATTCTCATTCTTATTCTCAGTCACAGTCTCAGTCTCATTGTCATTCTCAAACTCCGTGTCATTACTAGAATTGTAACTTTCGGTCGTTTCTTGATGGGATCATTACAACGCATGAGTGGGTCGACTCTAGATACAATTAGTAATATACCGAGAGTTGGGTAAATTTTTTATTACTCTACTATAGCTGATATTCCACTCTCTTTACATAGGTCAACTTCTACAGTTATGTTTGCAATGAAATGAATTCAATATATACTAGGAAACGCTCAGTTGGACGCGTTGATAAGCGAGCACGTGCTATAGCTAGACCCACATTGCTCATTTTTTTAAATTTTAAAATTTGCGTCGTTCGCTGTCCACGGGGCCATGTTTCCAATATTATTTATTATTGGCAAGGTATATGGGTAAACCCGTGCGTAAACCTTCACTTTGTGAATAAAATCCACCGCCATCTAGAGGACCTTGACATCATTTCTTTGGGAAAACTATTTTAACTCTTTGGTAATAAATAATACACTGCTTCCTCGATAGTATTTTGATTACTTCTAGGTGGCAGTGCATAGTGACCAGAATTCTCGTGCGACCTTTCGTTGCCATGGTAACGTTACTTTTGTTATAATGTAATTTCCATCTACACTACTTATCGGATCAAAATAAAATTAACATATTCGTGACCGGACGGACATTCTAAATGATTTGGCCACCTCAGATTTTGTCGCCGTTTAGTTTTAAAAAAAAACTTTTGATTAACTTTAATGTAACTTTTTAACTTTTTAAACGATTTTGCCACAAAACTAATGGCATTCAATCGAGAACGAAGCTTGCGGATGGTCAAAATTTCAACTCGATCCGAGCCTCCGTTCGAACGTTATGGCGAGACATACAAACAAAAAAAAAACAAAACCAGTGACTATCTTTTCCGGCAGAGTCAAATGGAAACGCTCGCTTCGCTCGCTTAATTGGAAATAATACCAAACATACTTCATATTTTTATGGTTTAAACTAGGGAAATGCCAAAGTCGTTATTAGACGAGTGAGCGAGTCATGTGTTGAGTACCCGGGAACATTTGCATTTAAGTTTGATAATTATATTCGTATAAATAATAGGGTTTTTAAGGTTAGTTGGTATTAGGACGCTTCAACTGTTGTGCCATAATGCGCCATTAGCCTATGATATAGGCTAGGGAGGCCTAAGGTAGGGGAAAGAAAAGTAATGTTACCGAGTACTCAACAAATGGCTCACTCACTCGTTTAACAACGACTTTGGCGTTTCCCTAGTATTATGTGTATGGTGGGAACGGAGAATGGCGTCAGTACCCTACTCAATACAATCAACTAATAATTGATCAATGAATTATTCTTCTTCGAATTCGTCACTCATTGAAACATAGTATGTAGCCTAATAGTGTTCATTATTTATTTGTTTATCTATAGGTATAGATAGTGTTTTACCTATAGACTTATCCAATGGTATTATCACAACCTAAGTGTTTTACAATGAGTAATTTTTTTATTGTTCAGAAGAGGTAGATAACAAAATCATTTTAGAAAAAAAAAAAAATAATAATAAATTAATATTCAGGTTTGGCGAGCGTTAGCTCCATTGACTTGGTCTATTTTGATTGTTTTAGCTTCCAGTTAGACAGACCTCACACAACTTCTTCAGCCTCTTTCTCATCCGATCTCTACTCATCCATACCCTCCTGCTTGTTTACCGAGTCTCTTCACTTCTTACGATCTTCAACTCTACCACCCAGTACACGTCTCTCTCCTCTATGCTTTGTGAAGTTTGTTCATTTCACCTATCTCTTTGTGTTCCTACTTTTCTTTTCTCTCCTGCTAATTTTCCAAACTCTTCTTATCAATGTCCAATGTCATTCTTTTCATGTGTCCAAACTCCAAAGTTGCAAAACCATCTTAGCCGCTCTTTTCCAATACGCCATCTAAAACTTTCAATACCCAGTTCCCTCCTTAACAATTAAATACATTAAAAACTTAATCATTTAAGAGATTTAGCAATGAATACTATACTTGGTATAGTAGCATAATACAATAATATTCAATTGAAATGCCTACTAAATTTATGTGTTACAGTGTTACATAAACATCACAACCTCTTTCCCGTGAGTAGACGGACGAACATGTTATTTGTGTTCCAAAGTACTATTTCATAGCAACCGACAAAATATTGTAATTGTGACGTTACTCAAGTCTGTTTTCTTCTCTGTTTCGCAATATTTGTAGTTGTGTGTAAACAATAATATTATTACGTATAGTGATTAAATAATAATTGCAATCATTAGTAACATAAGACTAAGAGTCGATAAAGAAGTAACGTTTGAATATCAACAAGCATAGAAATAGTATATTGTGTCAGTTATCCTTAGGTATAATTACAATTATAACACCTGCACGCAAACAATACGGTAATAGATAAACATTAAAAATACGCAACAAACTTATAAGAAGCAAGTATTTTTATCTGTATTTCACTCACACTTTGTTTAATTTTGCGATTTTGAATAGTTCTTTAGTATTTTGTTTATTTTATTTTGTTTATATTTGTATTTTATTTGTTATTAGTTTGGTTTTTGTTTGTTTATTTGTTTCAGCCTGTTTAGGTCTACCTACATTAAAATAAAAGAACGTTTACATAATACCCAGCCCTTGATTTACTTCTGACGCCGGGTGTACATGTACGGGACCTGTTTACAATGCACCACTAGCATCATAGTGTTTGATCAACTAATTAGTGAATATAATGAATAAAACAACTTATTTCTGTACTTTGGATTTTAATTTCGTATAATATTGGCACTCTATACCCATACATTTATAACACGCTCATATACACTATCATGATAATTAAAACGTAAATGGAATTATTTGTAGATTTTGATGTACTTTAATATGAAAATTAAAATGTAACGAATAATTATTACTAATCGTAAACAAAAAAATATGGAAATATAAATTATATGTGTTCAAAGAACGGTCAGCAGAAATATTATAACTATAAACTAATATGTTGTAGAATTAAAAAAATGAAACCGTAATATTACTTAAAATGTAAGTAGTTCACAAGATTCGTGTACAGTACAAAATTAATAATTACATTTCCAAAACAATGATACTTCAATATAATGAGAAACTGATGAGCAACATATTTGGTTAATATTTAACTTCAAAAATATATGCTTTTCATTTAAGTGCAATAAGAATAGAAGTAGAATAATAATGATTGATTATAATAATGTACCTAACGTACGTTTATTCAGTATAGTAGTACGTAACACTATTAGACAACATATTAAGCTACTTCAGAATCTGTAAGTACATTGTAGTACAGATTATACATGAACTTCGTCCCTATAAAAAAAACGGTGTTTATCACAAGTAGTTTTTTCAACAAACACCGTAAATAACTTCCTTCTTGTCGACTCTAACGTAAGTTTTTATCTAGGTTCACGTGGCACTTCACTAAAGTTTTGGTCACTAGTTTCCGAATAGCGGAGCACACCTGCACACGCAGCACGACGGGAAGAGAAACCAGTCCATGAAGATGCCTTTACAGTCGTTGTCGGGGTCGTAAGCCAGAAGACGGTGCCATTTGTACTTCTGTTCGCAGCCGCAGTCGCCGGTGCAGCGCTTCGTCTGAACTTTAGACCTGTGGAAGCGATCGAAGAAAGAGTTATTACACAGACAGGGGTTTGAAGTGAAAACAAAATAGAAATTTGCACTTACTGGGATTCAAACCCAAATCGTTCCACTATATCTGCCAGTGTACTTGCATAGCGCTACTGGAAATTAGCACATTTTTCATTATTTTATTATGAAATCACGTAACTGGCGAAATTTATGTCTACTATTAATCGATATTCCAATTAGTTTTTAAGAAGTGCCTTATTATGTGATCAAAAAAGATTGTAACAAGCTATGTTAATTTATGCACATGAGGTCTGAAGAGGTTCAAGGTGTTGCTATATTATGCATAACCAATCCGGGATATTGACATATTGACCTTAATTTTAAATCACCCTCTGTGGTTGGTTGGTATAAATAAAGCCCCCTGTTCTTCTTGTGCAAACTCACGTGTTTTTCATTCCATACATGCAGCTCTGAAATATTACAAGCTTTTCACTTGAGTTTAAGAATTCTCATAATACTAATTCCTTCCTTAATATCATATTCATGTTAAATACAGGGTGTCGGTTATAAGTCGAATTACCATTTTACCAGTGTATTGTAGTACAAACTCAACCGTCCCGGGACTACAGGCCATAATTATTGATGGAGCAGGCCACTTAGAATAGTAAATCCATGATGTGAATGTGCGAAACTAATACTGAAAAAGTCCGGGAATCCCCTTTCGTCAGGTCAGGGACCTTAATAATATGCATATCATCCAGTGGTGTAGCAAAACAGGGGGATGTTATCAGTGAGTGATTTCCCATTTTTAACGTGGGTATATCGTCGAATATAGTTTTTACTCTCTTTACCTGTCTAGAATGCACAATTATGACAAACAGCTGTTGATGCGGCCCTAAAACTAATCTTGTGTACAATCAAAATTGGTACAGTGTTGCCTTCCTATCCTTGACCCACGTCACAAATCCCCTCAAATAATTAAGATATTTTAAATTGATTAATAATAATACAGATCGTGTTAAAACATTTGATGTTAAAAATTCAGTATCCAGTAATTTTGTTTATGTAATGTTGGTTATGTTACGCCATAGTTGGTGGTGTACTCTCTGGAGTTTAATAAAAGATTAAAAAAAAACACACTAGTTATATAACATTTTGAGCTAAGGCCATCTTAAAAGCCTACAATATAATAAATATTGTTGGAAGCAAGAAATTGTGATTTTTATTCAACACCATAATTCATCACTTATGGTGAATGATGATTGTTCAAATTTGTTTTATTGTTCAATTGTTCAAATATTTACGCTGCATGTTACAAAAGCTAAACAAAACGACAACAACAAAAGGAAAAATGCTTCGCAACGAGAAACAACCGGTAATGAGAAATCTTACGAGCAAACTTCCTGGTGGATGGCCTGTTCGAAATGTTGGGTGTTGACGATGGCTCTGATCTTCCCAGCGCTGCTTGATGCCCAGTACGGGGTTGTGATCTCCACTTTGGATTCGCACGCATCCACTCTGAAACAAGATCACAGGCTTGCTCTGACTGGGGCACGAACCAGAACAATGTCACGATTACAATAATCACATACTAGACTAGGGATTCTATGTTCGGGTGGGGTGTACCCTATGTATATGGTCTAGTGTAATTTTTACTTTTATTTGCATTTTTCGATAATGTGGTTGTAGTAACCGTTTAGTTGTGTTTGATTTAAAAAACGAAATACAATAATATTGTACTTTTTTATTTGAAATATTGTCACGACAAATACGTACACATTTTGTAGATCTTATAGTAAAATGAGGTATTAATCGTGAATTACTAGCTGGTAACATGGAATGTAGTCTTTACTCAGACAGGAAAATAGACTTTGTGACAACGTGTGGATTCTTCTTCCCGGGTGCAAAGCTTCGTCCCTACGCCTCTTGCCATTTTGAAATGCAATATAATGCTCTGTTCCATTATTTTAATATAGGCTCCCTACATTATTTTCTCTTGCAGCTCTCTTTTGACAGGAAGCGGCAAGATAAATGGGAACCGAACATTATACTTATATTTTGATTAATTGATTTGTTAATTTAAAAAACGTCTATCCTATTCAGTAAAAAAACTGATTTACAAAGGAGGACAACTAAATTTAATATTTAATAATTTTTAATATGTACACCTTTTTTTATTTATACATGGTACAAATATCAATGCAATGATACATAAAATTAATTATATAAAATGATGGTACACAAACATATGACGAAATATATGAAATTAATGGAAAATATTTTAATAATAGCAACAACATAAAAGAACAATGTTATTGGATGAGCGTAGCGAGCGTAGCGAGCGAAGCGAAGATTCCATTTCACTACACTGGAGAAAAAAATCCGGAATGTTTTTCTTCATTTTTCTGGTGTATTATTGTGTGGTTGTTATTAACACGATTCCGGCTAAACCGATACTCCAATTGTGATGAAATTTTATGGAGGCCTTCGAAATCCCTGAACTTAGAACTTCCACGTTTTTGAGCGCAAATCGAAAATTTTTTTCTCTTAAAAAACGCAATTTTAACGATTTTTCGATTTTTTAAAAATTTCTTCGACTTACAACAACTACATGCTTTATCTGATTTTAATGATTTTTTCACAGAACCTTAATTTCATGAATTAAGATATTCTTGTGAAATTTGAGCGCAATTGTAAAATTATTTCTCATGAAAATCGAAATTTTACAGTTTTTTCTTTTTTTAAAACAATTCATTGACTTATAACACCTACATGCTTTATCCTATTCAAATAATTTTTTCACAGAACCTTAATTTTATGAATTAATATATTCGTGTAAAGTTTGAGCGCAATCGAATAATTATTTCTTATGAAAATCGCAATTTTACGATTTTTTTCTTTTTAAAATTACGATTAATAAAAAAATAAAGTAATTTAATTTAATTTAATTCAATTTTTAAAAAAATTCGACTAAGTAATGATTTTTTCACAGAACAACAGAAAATCCGCATAACACATGGCAGCTCAATGCACCAATTACGCTCATCCAACAACGCGGCGGGACTTAAGCGTTTTCCTAGTTATTAGTCATCAAAAACTTCAAAATAGCAATGCCATGTTTGAACAGCGTAGGCCTACGTCCCTCCGAAATCATTCTGTAAATGAAGCGCATTTTTATACGACTACAAGGACGAACATCTCAAATTAAAAATGTATCATCCAAAAAGAAGTAAATAATATAAATAACAATATTATGATTCACGACTGAAGCCCTCGCACCAACGGCAATCAACGCTATAATGTTAATGCATACTGCATACACTCACTGAAAATACGGTTCCACAAAAAGTAAACTATTTGGTTCCTTGAGTTATTTTGAAATGTGCATGTCATATTGTGTTCCACGGGTTTTTATATTACTGCTACACGTTCCGGAAAATGTATTTAGACATGATTGTATTGTCATACATCGCCACCTCGTAGAGATCATCGTCCCTCTCTTTACCTTCCGCTCTCGCTCGACTGGTTGTTCCTGAACGACTGTCTCGTCGGTCTCAGCTTCGAGAAGTACGACTCTCCACCCCCGGCGTCGACCAGGGGATCAGGCGCCGCCGCCGCCGGGGACTTGCGCGCCTTCCGCCGACCCCCGGCGTCATCGGCGTCGCGCTTCACCGTCCTCTTGGCCGCGGCGTCGCCGTACAACTCTCTCGAGGGCGGACCGTACTCTGTGCTCATCTGGAACTCTCCGTACATCCGCTTCATCAGCGCCTTGTTGTCGTCGATGAACCTCTCGATACGCTCACTGGGAAAGAACGAGACACGTTAGTAAAGGACCCACATATTTTATTCGATGTAGTGTCCCTGATACAGGTGCTATACTTTAAGTTGCCCAAAACATATTTTAATTTTCTGCCACTTAAAATTTAAAGAATGGGTGACGCTCAAACTTTAGAAGAAAATTTTAAAAGATAATTAAATCATACACCACACATTTTTACATTTACTAATTCAATTGAGATTGTTCGTTTGGGATGCATAATTATTGGTTGTTAAAGATATCTACAGTAATTGAATGAAAAATCTGACATTAGTGTTTGAATGGACTTGTTGGTAAAATGTTGTTGTGTGGAATATAATCTGTGCAAATAGCAATAGTCACAACAGAAAGATCATACTTCCCAATTCTAATTGAAAAAAAATATCATTTGAACGTGAATCATTCAAGAACTATCAGAAAAGCGTTGTTGATTATTATCGGATGAGCGTAGCGAGCGAAGCGAGCGAAGCGAAGATTCCATTTGACTACACTGGAGAAAAACATCCGGAATGTTTTTTTTTTTCTGTTTGTATGTGTTTGTTAACACGATTCGAAACCGATAACCAATTGCGAAGAAATTTTCTGGTGGCCTTCGAAATTTCTGAACTTAGAACTACCACGTTTTTGAGGCAATCAGAAAATTATTTCTTAAGAAAATCGTAATTTTACGATTTTTTTTTTTTTTTTAAACTACGATTAATAAAAATAAATAAAAAATAAAGTTAATTTTTTATTTAATTTAATTTAATTAAAAACAAATCTTCGACTTAGTAATAATTTTTTCACAGAACAACAGAAAATCCGCATAACACATGGCAGCCCAATGCACCAATTACGCTCATCCAACAACGCGGCGGGACTTAAGCGTTTTCCTAGTTTAGTATTATGAACGTTTTCAATACAGTGTTATTTGTTAAATATCTACAATCGTATGATGAATGAAGCTCAACCTTTTTTTATATATCTAAATAAAAAGCAACAATGATTTTTTTAATTATTTTCGTATCTCAATATTAAGATTACCTATACTTATTAAATCAAACACTTTCGCACAATACACATTATCAGCAACAAAACATTAGTTTCTTCTCAGTTATTACAAACTTTTTGGCCCACAAGCGAATGGCCGACGCACATTGTAAAAAATGTCACCCATTGGCATAAGATTCATTTAAACGTTTGACAAGCTGAATACACCACAATATCACGTTCATCACACACCACATATATGTATTTAGTCTAGTCCTGCAGCCGGTATTATCAATGGAAAATCCTGTTATTCATTCATTCTTTGTTAGTCAACTCTATCCATTTAAACACATACAACTGAATCAATAATAGGCGGTTTTCATTGCAACGCAAACACAAGATTTAAATATTTGCCTGACAACAACACTACTATGTTTGATTGTGTGTTATAAGGTGCCCACTTACGCCACATGAAACGAACAATTCCTAAAATAAAGTGAAAGTGACAATAATTAAATTAGTTCAACAATAACAAGTACTCCGTACTCGTATTACTTTTAAGCATGTATTAGTTGCTATAGTGGCATAATCACGCACGTAATACTTGGCGTCGATTCTGGCTGTTAGATAAGATTATTTCTATTCTAAAATTACTAGTAAAAAGAGATGGCACTGCAATATTGGACTACTTGGTGATTAGCCTGTCAGTTCAAGAATTGGTCTGGTTAACATCAATTTTACAATAATGTGAAAGTAGGCATCGTTGTTGAATGTAGATACAAACAAAATAAGTTTTATAGTTTTGCAAAGCATTTTCGTTGCATGTTTGATTGTATCAATTTGCAAAAAAATTCAAACAGATTGTTTGAAGCTGCCCATCTACTTTCCTCTCCAGTCATACATTATTTCATTTCTTCTATTGCATTGTAATCTTGGTCTAGCTTCACTTTTTTATTTTCTACTTTCCTACCAATATCAATATTTTTCATGTCACAACACGTCCAACTAATCATTCTAAACAATAATTTATATATACTTTCCCTCAAACCAATATGAACATACCAAATTAAACAATCTCAGAGAAACATACACCTTTACTTGGAATTTATTTATGTGTATAAATTGTTGCTTTGTTTATTCATGCAGGTTATTATATTTTCTTGGCCTTGTATTTTATCAATTTTACTTTATTGTATTTATTAGGAGACACAATCAAAAATGATAGTCTTTGTATTTTTTTCTTGTGTCACTTGTACTTGTACGTGCAATATTAAACAAATAATATTCCTGCAATAATATTGAAATTGGAGAATAGGCTGCGACAAATACAAATCCTTGGAAAAAAATCAGTCATCTTGTCCCGTATTTCGAAGCACGCTGAGCGCTGCGCGATTCAAGAGGACAATTTATTAGTTTTCACTCACTCCTGAGCATTTTTTCTTCCTCTTTTTTTATAATTGATTATAGAGTGCAAAGACTCCTGAAAGCGTGGGTTCGAAGCCCACGTGAAGCACACAGTTTAATAATCTCTACACGAGGCCAACTCGTGCTTAACTCAAACCAGTGGAGTGGAGGCAACAACCAACAAATAGCGAACTGCCTGGACAGTCCTGCCAATTCAAGCTAACTATATAATACATCGTACACGTAATGGAGCAAAATACAGTTAAAGTTAGTAACTCGGCTCCCTCAATTCGTTTTGTTTGAATTCCATCGTCGTTCACCCACACACGAAATAATCCGTTGAAGTTTGTACCTAGCATCCCGCTAGCGATCTGCCATTGGCAAAACAATATTAGTGTCGAGAGAATTTATTATGTTTAATTATATTTTCATGTTTATTTAAGTTTTTGTATACTAGTGTCCATCGATATTATTTACTACAATTCAGAAACTAAAAAAGTCCGCCCCAACCGGGATTCGAACCACGGGTCTCCCGCATTCCAGGCAGGCGCTAGACCATCAGGACGAGTACATTTTGATCTCTGAATTGTAGTTGCATTATAACAATTACACCAACGGGAGTGTTTCCCGACTAACCAAATCGAGGAATAGTGTCCATCGAATTAACAAACAAATACGAAATTATATTTATCGAAAGTAAAAAAAATATCAAATATTTAAATCCCCTCTTCAAGAAAGCAATCTGACTGATGCGGTCCTTGCGTTCTAAAATAAAAAGTTTCCCAATCTTCGTACCAGCTAACTTATTTGAAAAACTTTGCTCTGAGGAAAACACTCGTTATTGAAACATAATAATATATCCAGCCACGTATTTGTTCATAGTTATTTCTGATAGATACGAGAAAACGATTACAATGAACACGTGAACATTGACATCTCGTGTAAACCTGTCAGTAAACGAGCACAAGTAAAATAAAAGATACAAATAATTGGCCATCAATAAAAGGAAGGTTAACAACATGGCGGTTCATCATTCTCACAGGAAAAAACTTAATATGTATAATTTTCTTAGTGTGTTCTAAAGCTCACACCATAGGGCTGGCCTTGATGGTTTCTTTATCGCCTTGATTAGGTTCATAAAGCGGGCATTCCTCTTGCACATGTGGGGTTCGCCGGCGATAACTACACGCATGGCTTTGTCAGAAATTACAAATGCCCAACAGACTCGGAGAAAAAGTAGTTTGAAGAAGTCCAGTTAAACAGCATGATGTCACTTTACAGGTGTATATTTTAATAGAAAGGAATTGCGTCATCATACTCCTATTCCAAAATGTTCGGACATGATATCAGAGATGGTGGAGTGGTCGCGGTGGGTTATAGCTGTCGATGACAGAGGCTACTCGAATCCTGGTGACAAACGTGTGTTTTTTGTGGTCAGTCAGCGTCCCTCGTTTGATATACACCGCGCCAATAAGGCTTGTTCAGAATATCATATATTATAAAGATGGGTGAAACTAGGGGGTTGTGTTATCGATGAAAAATAGCAAGTTCTCGGACACTAAAAATAAAAGCTGAAAAATACTACACGTTGTGTTATATTTTTCTAAAAACAACGTTTATCCATACCTATTGAGAATTAGGCTAGACTTTACCGTGCATTTTCACTTACTGCGGATTTTATTGAGATCCATTACAAGTGCAAAATACACTATATCATAATACTGTTTTTGAAAAGTGGAACAAGAATAGGTTTAGGCGCTTTAAGGGAACACTCCACTGAAAATACTGGCAAAACTAATACCCTTCGACCTGTTTTATTTTTTATTTTTTTATTTACTCTTTAAGTATTATACTTTTGAATTATACTAACATCAATGGGCTAACACGCCTCCATTTAATTAAAAATATATTTTTAAAGTCATCGCGCAATGAAATGAGGTTTTTTGTTGCCATTTTCTATACATACATGTAGTTAGTTAGGGCCTATAACTTAATCAATGTACTGATTTTTTTATTACTTATTGATTAAGTTAATTAATTTTATAAAACCTGTGGAGTAGACAGTTATTACATAACTGGGAGAGCAATATTACTATAATAATACAAAATTAAAGTAATTTCATGTTAAAAAAATCTTTAAAACCATTTTGGCGGATAATATTTTTAGCACACTTTTGGAATTTAACTATCTCCTTCTGAACCACTTGTCCGAATGTGCTAATTTTTGTTTTATTACTTTTACATAAATAAACAAAATTGTGCATGATTTTTAAGATATATTCAAAACTTTGGCTAAAATACAATATTTAAACTTCTATCTTAACTGTAATTAATCAAATTCATTATTCAAAATGCATAAAATTAGCCAAATAAAAATAAAAAAAAAACATGCACAATTGTCTTTGGTTATGTCTAAACAAGGAAACTCCAAAAATTCACAACAATCGGTCGAAAAGGAAAAAGTTTTGTCTTTTCTTCCAAAGAGCATAAAAAAATTGAAAAAAATCAGGGGGGTAAAATATAAGACAAAAAAAATAAAAATTCATTTGATCAATTTTTAAAGGTGTTTCCATTGCCCACACCAAAAATTATGTTTGTAGCACACAAAATGTGGATTTTGGCTTTTTCAGTGGAGTGTTCCCTTAAAATAAGTCATTCGAGTGCTCCTGAAAATATGTTTATGAGTCAGTTAGAGGCGTTGGTTTGTAAGTGTAAATGAAAAGAGACATGTCTATTGAAACAGATCGACTCTTATGCTGTAAAGTATAGACTTTGATGAATCTCTAAGGGAACATGCGATGAGAGTGGTGTGGTCAAATGAAGAACGCATTCCCAGAAGATGTTTTTATACCTACCAATGAATACCTG
The DNA here is from genome assembly GCA_024449915.1 of Sweltsa coloradensis. Taxonomy (NCBI): domain Eukaryota; kingdom Metazoa; phylum Arthropoda; class Insecta; order Plecoptera; family Chloroperlidae; genus Sweltsa; species Sweltsa coloradensis. The sequence goes on from JAMZAV010003073.1 coordinate 17,578, forward strand.
TGGCGAAGTTCTAAGAATTGATTTTATTAGTTTGCCATTTGCCTCAATGATTCAGAGGACTGACGTAAAACATCCTGTATGTGTGTGCCGTGTGGTGTGGCTATAATATCTCCTGACTCCTGAACATTGATCGGTTGACCGCATATACTAGGGTATACAACATTAAAATGATAGTTCTTGTTCAATAATCGATATTCAATAACATATTAACAGTCTACAATTAAAATATTTCCAAGCTGCATATTTTTTATATTTTAAAAAATCCCCGTAGGTTATATTATATAACCCGCGCTTTAAATTTAAATTTTGCGATCACAGAGTCTCAAAATTAATGTATCACGCTATTTCGGACCGTAAAATATAGTGTTCATTTTCTCAGCAATTCATTGTGATCTTATTCTGAGTTCCCGACGTCGAAGAGCTCAGGACGTCCATGTCGGAACTAAGCATTTATTTTTACGACAAATTCTCTTTTTCATTTGCTTATTTTCTAGATAATGTTTCATGATTATGTGGAATAACAATGCAAACAATGATATTAACAAAGGAAATTAGAGCAAATAAGCCTTATAAGAAAGGAGAACTTGAACGGATGGACCCCAACTTACATTATCGTTTGATATTATCACTCAATAATGCAGTCACCTTTTCGATTAGGTATCGATACGTTTTATTATATCGTTGTGCAGCAATCCCTATTCAATATTCTAAAACAAATTGTTTTTGGTATCTTCTTTTACTATTAAATAGGCATTTATGGTTAGCCAAATAATTCACCCATAAGGAGTCTTAATTTAATTAATTGGAAAGCAATACAAACTTATTTCATATGTGCATTATGCTATTTTGAGCCTGTGAGTGGCACAAACGCACATGACGTAATTGATAGCTGATCCATCGACCCATATAAACCCTGACCTTACAGCAGGTTTCAATTCTTTGTCAAAACAGTACGGGTTTTACCCAGCCCAGGTGTGTCGAGGGCAACATAAAACTAATCTTGACTAACGAGCGTTTAAGCTGATTAAAGTAGCGTACATAAATTAATTATAAGATAGTCATTCGCTACACAGTTTATGGACCTAACCACAAATTTAAATAAAACTATAAAACGAGATTTACATAAAGTTGGAATTTTTTCGAGATTATAAAAGAACTATACTGTTGATTGTAACGCAAATGAACTGGTAGCGACACGTCCTTGAAACCTTTGAGTAGTTATACTCAACGCTTTGAGCTCTTTAAAGATGATTTATTTTTTATTAAGCTATAATAATATGCGTCCACACTTAAAAAAATAATTATTACAATAACGAAACGGTAACCATACCAACATGATATTTGCAATAATAGCAAATCAGACAATGGTCAAGAAATTTAGAAGGGGAAACAGTAAGTACGGTGAATAGAACGGAAATATTTGTGAATAGTAATATTATCAATAATGAACCGACAGTGTTGGCTCGAGCGCTAAACCGCGACTCTCACTATAACTGCACTACGAATGAGGTGAGATATTTTCCTTTTGCCACAATCATAAGTATTTTAATAAAATTTCACAATAGTTTGATTTGGACTAGGAAATAAACAATCAACGGTGGATTCTTGAAACAGCTAACATTCGCACTCAACGACGTACTTGAACCAAATAGTATTTGCTTCTCAGTTTCTCACAAAATCATTGTAACTTACCGTAACGTTAGTCTTAACATTAAGATTAAATACATGTTATGTCTTTGTTTTGCTTAATATTATTACTGTAATATAAGTACACATTTCAGTGTGAATTTATGACACCATTCAAAATGTCGACGTTATAAATGAGAATGACTTACATTATCCGTTTAGTTCAATACTTTTTCGGACCAATAATACATTGTTAAATCATAAGTTTAATGATGTGAGAAGAGCTATCTCACCCTCACATAAATGTGCGTAACAACCTTCTCGAACAAATCTTCCCGAACATCTTTCTATTAGATATAAAGAACAACAACTTGTTGCGTTTATAATTGGATGAGCGGAGCGAAGACTTCAATTTCACTGACCTACCAAAAATTTAGCTCGGGTGTTTTTTTTTTCTTTTTTTTCTGTTTGTTCGCTCTCTACCGGGCAAACGGCATATGCGATCTTGATGAAAATTTGACAGGACCTTCGAAATCTCTGAACTTAGACTTGCTACGTTTTTGGGTACAATCGAAGAAATATTTCTCATGAATATCGTACTTTTACGATTTTTTTCGATTTTTAGTGCGATATTTTGGTGACATTTGGGCCGATTCTGACCAAACGGGTGGGGCTACAACGTTCATATTTCACATGGACATTAAGGTAATGGTGATGTATTGCTTTCTGAAAGAAAAAGTTGAAAAAATTAGCCAGAATCTATAGAAATAAAGCTTTTAATATAAGTTTTTTGACTTTTTGTGCGATATTTTTGTGCCATTTGGGCCAATTCTGACCAAACGGGTGGGGCTACAACGTTCATATTATACATGGACATTAAGGTTATGGTGATGTAGTACCTTTTGAAAAAAAAGTTGAAAAAGTTAGCCAGATTCCATAGAAATAAAGCTTTTAATATAAGATTTTTACGGTAAATATTAACAAATTAACAAGAAACAATAGAAACTTGACAACAATCACCTACAATGCTTAGGCAGAAAAACAAACCACTTGCAAAAGTAAAGATATCCCACGCAAACTAAAAACTTAAAAAAGCTCATCCATCAACGCGGCGGACTTTAACGTTTTCCTAGTATTATTTATAACCAAACCAAGTCATCCCAACGTAAATAAACACTATTTTATTCTATTTTCCCTCAGCATAGATTTACTGGGCAGTTACTATTGTGAGTGTGAGACCATGTTCGCATGATCATATCTCTTCAGTGAATAAGGTCTTCAAATTTCCTAGCGGAGTTTCGGTGAACCTATAAACGTGTTTGCCGATACTCCTCCAGGAGATCCAGATCTCATAGCAGATGTTGGGATTGAATCTACAAGGTCTATTTAATAGAACAACTAAAAACGCACCATTCGCCTTTTAACTTTAAAAAAAAAACTTTACTCAAAATTATCTGTAGGACCTAAGCGAATATCGAATCGAACTTTCGCATTGGTAACTCACGCGCCACAGTATGAGCTACCTCCCGCCCCCGGTATAGCATCCTAATAATCACGCGTTACTTAGGTCCCTTGGCTGAAACAGATTCGTCGGGTTTTCGTCGTTAGGTGTGGCCGCTCGTGTCATTACCACTTCCCATGTGATGACGCACGTGAGTCTACGACACCAGGCTTGAAACTCACCAGGCCATTTCAATCTCGGAGATCAAATAACCTCCAGGTTCCCATGCGTGGTAATTATTTCGAGTACGGTCTAGGCCTATTTATCATTTTATGGTGTACGTCGTTAAAGTCTTACATTAAACATTATGAATACATTACTTAACCTGACGTAATCGGTTAATCGAAAGAACGAGCAATTTTAAATAATAAATAGCTTTAAGAGTGTTCATTTTGCAATCTTCCATGTGATCCAACGTGCATTGTAATGTAGTAGCCCATGGACTCACCTCGAAATAATGTATGTAAAACTAGGTACATCAAGAAGTTCCAGCTATTTTATGTATGTTTGTAGCAGGTTGGAAACTTGGTGGCGATTTTTAGTTGGCCTTACAGTACAAACACTGTAGAGGTAAAGTAATGAATTCGTGTCTATTTTGATAAAGTAGGCCAGTCATCGAGGTAAAGTTATTAATTTTTATAATTTTCTTATTATAAGCCTATCATTTACTTCAACATCGAAAATATGCAATCGTTCCTCATTAAACGATATATTGTATTGAACATATAATCTTATTTCTCAATTTCATAGATCGGAATAAATTTAAAAAATTAAATTGATATGAAGTTAACCGTCTCGGTAGCTTAGGGGTAAAGCACTCGATCGGCAATCGGGAGACCAGGGTTTGATACCCCGCTGAGATGGATTTTGTAATTTCTGGATTGATTTACATAAAATATATGATCTTATATCCAATTGCTAATGAGCTTAATACAAGTATTAGTAAATCAGCCGTTATGGTCGGTACGGTTGTAAACGCAATGATGCCACAAGTAAAGAGATATGTCGACAATAATTGAACATCATCAGAATAGATTTCAATCGTAAATTACTATGTATGATTGTATGAGCGTATGGACGTGACCACGTGCGCATAGCGAGCGTAGCGAAGACATCAATACATTATTTGACTGGTACAGAAACTACCTCGGGTCGTTGTTCTTGTTTTCTTGTGTATGATCGCTCTACCGGTTAAACGGATGCACCATCTTGTTGGAATTTACAAGGAACCTACGCAATTTCCAAACTACGAACTGCAATCTAAACGCAAAGGCCAGCCCTAATACAAACTTCATATAAAGAATCACAATTTAAGATTTTAAAAAAAATAGGTTGAGTTTTCTGCGTTTCTACTATTTGTTCTCTACCGTACAAATAACGATTAGTACGAAATAGTCAGAAACACTTGAAATAACGAAACTTGGTTCTGTCACATTTTAAAATTAATTTAAAGAAACATTTATTGTTTTTCACATTGTATAGGAATACATTATCTGTAGTATAGGTATATTATTCTTGACTCGAAGCAAGTCAAAGGAAAGACGATAAACAGAGTTGACCTAAAATTATGTCACAGTAAAAATGTATACATGTCTCGATCAATGATCTTGACTTATTTTTATACTTATTCTGATTCATAGTAAATGTTCATGTTTGGAAATGGATAAATATTTATATTTTTAATGTCACTTTATTAGAGATATATAGAAGGGGTGGGAGATAATGAGCCTTGGCATATATAAACAAGCCGTACTTGACGAATCTTTGTTGCACTTGGCTGTTTCTGCGGTTTGATATGAAACCGTCTTGTCTGACGCCGAATGGAAGAATTGTATTCAAATGTGACTTCACAATTCTCACACGCCTTAGATGTGAGCTAAGTTAGAACAACCATGTAAATCTGTGCATGCGCGAACCTATTGTTAACCTGCTAAACGAGAAAAGCTGAATAAATTATAAACGAGGGTCAAGGTCAAAACAAAACAAATAAGTCAAATGTAGAAGAAACGATTTGCTTTTTGAAGGACCAAGTGTTAATTTTATACGATTAGTGGATAGCAATTACGTCGGTTTTTCAAACAACAATGGACGATAAGGGACGGTGAGGTGTTTCTTTAGGTAACCAGTCCTGTAAGGGAAGAGAAGTTCATAATAACCTTTGCTTGGTATTCTAGATCACTGTAACGGTTAACGTGAATCAAACCACTAAATAAATTTCATGTAGATTAGTACGAGATCACTTATGAAGAATAGATTTGTTGATAAGATTTTCTTTGAATTGGTTCCCAATTACTTTAAATTGCTTTCCTGCTACGTGATTATAACGTAATTAATAAGTAATAGGCCTTCCACTTAAACCAATGGTGCTTGGGTTTCAACAAATCAACCAGATGATATGAATCAGTTTATGCATCTTAATGGACTTTTAGATTCACGCTAAAACGACGCTTCAGTCTGTTTATAACTTTGTTAAATAAGTAAGTTATGGAAATATAGCGTTTGCGCAATACATTGACGTAACAAGCACTTGTGTTTTATGGACCAATATTGCAAGTGGACACTCTTTCATATTTTTTAAACTTAATTTAAGAGCTGGTTAAATCAAAAGTTTTATACAAGGCATGTATGTTGCATATATTTAGACACAATAATAGGTAAAATATAGTTTTGTCTTTTCCATTTTTTTAAAAAATCCTTTTGCAACCCTCGCAGACATATTTCACTAGGAAACGGGCCGTCGCCTCATTCGACCATGAGTTATTGCTGATAGATAAAATTCATTTTTATGCTCTAGAGCTTTCTTTTTATAGGCCTACTAAAGTTAGTCCATTTCTGTTTTTGTTTAATTAAACCCACACATAACAAAAACTTGTAAAAATACAGCCAAACCTTACACACTCAAAAGAAATAAGATTTAAAAAAAGGGCCAAGCTCATCTACCCTTCCACATTTGCGAATTCTTAATTCATAAAAGTACAGTCTCCCGTAACAACATTCTTGAAAATCTTGGCAAAATAGAATTTGAACTATTAATTTAAACGTAATAGTTCATCCAAATTCTTTTTTTCTAATTAATTTTAACGTAATGGTCATGCAAATTCTATTTTACCAAGCTTTTCAAGGATGTTGTTACGGGACACTGTACGTTTATGAATTAGTAATGCGCAAATGTGGAAGGGTAGATGAGCTTGGCCCTTTTTTGAGATCTCATTTCTTTTGAGTGTGTAAGGTTTGGCTGTATTTTTACAAGTTTTTGTTATGTGTGGGATCTCATTACTTTTTCAAGTTCCATTGCAAAATTATTTGTTAAAATACAATAATTTTATCAAAGTCGATTTAATTGCTATGGTATTACCAATTAACAATAGAATGAAAAAATATAGTGGTCCAAAGACTTGCTTTTTGTAAACAAGGTAGGCGATTATTGTCAAGTAACTATAGTTACTTGTTGATTGTATGCCTGTGTAAGGCTTTTTTTAAAACCTTTATTTGGAAGCCTTCCAGCAATTTTTAAAACTTTTTCTTTCAAAAGGAATTACATCACTATTACCTAAATTTCCATGTAAAATATGAACGTTGTAGCCCCACTCGTTTGGTCAGAATCGCTGGCCAATTGAAACCAACCGGGAATCGAACCACGGATCTCCCACATTCCAGGTGGACGTCTTAACCACTAGACCATCAGGACGGGTAACATTTTAATCTCTGAATTGTAGTTGCATTATACATCTGAATGGATGGAACAGTACTGCAACGAATATCTGCTGCCTTTGAACTGACCACCAAACATTAATTATAATGTCATTACCTTTACGCAGGTATGAGCGAGGGTTTATTTCTTATTTATTTATTTATTTATTTTCTTCAGCAGATATTCGTTGCAGTACTGTTCCATCCATTCAGATGTATAATGCAACTACAATTCAGAGATTAAAATGTACCCGTCCTGATGGTCCACCTGGAATGTGGGAGATCCGTGGTTCGATTCCCGGTTGGGGCGGACTTTTTTAATTTCTGAATTGTAGTAAATAAAAACAATTACGCCCACGGGAGTGTTTCCCGATCAACCAAATCGAGAAAATCCTTAAAGTGATTTTGAGCATGTTTCAAGCCATATTTTCACCAAGAAGGAATGCTCGTACCCCAACCAAATTTGGCATGTGTTGTCGGGTATCTAAATCCCCTCGATTTTGATAGTTTTCAAGTTCACATCACGTTTCATGACGGCTGGGTAACACCTCGAAATCACCCCAACTCTGCTTGCTGTATAAGGTGCCTGAGTGTGTAGCGCACCGCGGCTTGGCTGCGGCGCCCTAACGGGCACCTAGATATATCATTCTTATATTTAAAAATTCAGTTAATTTCAATTTGGCCATGATGACATAGGCATCCCTTTAAAATAAAAATGTGAACTTACTACTAAATATGAGTCAAATATATAATATGCTATAACCAAAAATAATTAAAATTTGATTAAAAATTAAAATACGTACATACATCTCGACTTAAAAACTTAAGAAAAAGAATACCGTTAGCTTTTCATACCTAACAAAACAATCATGCAGAATATAGCAAGTATTGATTCACTTCATTTTGAAATAAGGTCCGGCTAATTACCATTTCCTTGCGGCGAAGTGTCCTCGCAAACACAGAGTTATGTATTTGTTTGTTTTCCCAAACAAAGGAGAGGTTTCTAAGTCATCTTCAAGACAAAGAGAGAGCGCAGAACAATCACCACTTACAACCAAGAAGGCGGTTTGTTGATTCAAGCGGGTTTAACACAAATAAAGTGATTGTCAAATTATTTATAAATCTTGTACATTGCAGATGCTGGCATAAGTCTAGACAACAAACAAATGGTTGGCTTGCACCTGGTAGTTCATGTCATCTCGTGAGAATATAAGGTGACCAGTGTCATCCTTGCTACCTCGTTCACGTAGAGAAACTATTACGCGCTGCGTTGACAATAATTTATACCATGTAACTATGCTGAATAAAGCTATTTAGCTAGTTAAATACTTCACTCTGTGCCCGAGTAGAACGATAATTTTCCTCTGGTTCGCACATAGGTAAAAGTGGTGGTCCATGCGGTCATGTAAAGTGTGAGAAAAACTAAAATATATATGCATGCCATAATGTTTATATCAGTTGATGTTACCTTTTTGCTTTATTGCGGATTGCTGAATTTAATTTTGCTAAATGGATTCAATTAACCATTTATAGACTATAGTGCACGAGACTGGGACCCAACATTTTTCTTTCTTCCTTTAACCTTTTAGAAGAATTTTTCCTTGATATTTTAGGAATAATATGCTGATTTTGGATTCCAAACTGACATCTAAGTTGGAAACAATTTCAAATTTTATTTTTATAAAAAATTAGATTTTTTAGATTTTTTTATTTTCCACCCATTTTTTTACATGTTTAAATTGAATCTACTACATGCAAACAAAATATCCGGGACATCCCGGAAATTTGTGTTTTTGTGTTTTTATACACAATTTGATTTACTTACAAAAATCCTTCTTATCATTAGAATTTAATAAGGAAAAATTCTACCAATTCCGAACAAAACAAAACGGTTTTTACCCGGGATAAAAGTGGAAAAAAACTGGCAGATTTAATTTTTGTTTGTTGGTTAATATTAAGTGACTATTATGAAAAAGGTTCTTGAAAAAAACTGTGCAGAGTTGTCACCTAATACAACACCCCACATATTAATGCAAAGTTTCACTACAAATCCACTTACATTGGGTAACTATTTCCGGCTGTCGGACAGAAGAGTTGATGGAATCTCTTGATACAGGGCACTCCCCGGATAATCTCACCTCGGATCTCCAGACCCAAGGCCACCGACAAGGCAGTCCATAAGATCTGAAACACCCCGACATTATATTAGGATAGGATGATAAACACTCGTAGACTTAATATAATCTATAACATACTATATTAAAATCACCATTTAAATAACTAGGAAGCTTCGCAAACGCTTTTTCAGGCGCGTTGTTGGATGAGCGTAATTTAAAAAAAAACGAAAAAAGCGTAAAATTGTGATTTTAATGAGAAATAATTTTTAGATTGCGCTCAAATTTCACACGAAAATATTAATTTATAAAATTAGGGTTCTGTAAAAAAATCATTACAATCGGATAAAGCATGTAGGTGTTATAAGTCGAAGATTTTTTTTAATCGAAAAAAATCGTAAAAAAGCGTAAAATAGCGATTTTCATAAGAAATCATTTTAAGATTGCGCTCAAATTTCACACGAATATATTAATTCATAAAGTTAAGGTTCTGTCAAAAAATCATTACAATCGGATAAAGCATGTAGGTGTTATAAGTCGAAGAAATTTAAAAAATCGAAAAAAAATCGTAAAATTGCGATTACCATGAGAAATATTTTTCTATTCCGCTCAAATTTCACACGAATTTATCAATTCATAAAATTAAGGTTTTGTATAATAATCAATACAATCGGATAAAGCATGCATGTGTTGCAGAAGTCGAAGAATTTTTTTAAAAATAGAAAAAATTCGTAAAATTGCGATTTTGATGAGAAATAATATTTCGATTGCGCTCAAAAACGTGGCAGTTCTATGTTCAGAGATTTCGAAGGCCTCCAGAAAATTTCATCGCAATTGGAGTATCGGTTTAGCCGGAATCGTGTTAACGGACACACAAAAATACAAACAGAAAGAAAAAAAAGAACATTACGGATTTTTTTTCTCCAGTGTAGTAGAATGGAATCTTCGCTTCGCTCGCTACGCTCATCCAATTATATCTTGTAACTAGATTTTACACGAATTTTTCAAATTTTTAAAATCATTATTAATATGTAATAACCAATCTAAAATGGGCCTTTATAATATCGTGCCTTAAAACTATGCACAAATATATACACTCAAACACGCAAAAATATGCGTTCCAAAATCACACACCTTCATGGTAATCAGCATATTTTGACCAAACCCCTTGCCCAAATTACAAAACAAAATATAAAGAATTTACAGAAAAGGCTGCAGAGTACGTCAATAACTAGCCAGTATTATTTGGATCAAAATCCTCCAAGGTCACGGGGCATAAAGATCGTCTACATGTTATTTCTTATGGGAGATTTTTGCCGATGGGACCTAGCTCTAAAAATACCAAATTCGACATTTTTTTCTGGGTCATGGTGGACCCAATAATTTTTCTGTTGATTTCTAAATCCATAACTAGTTATCCAGAATGAAATATTTTTTTAATACCCCTCTCTCCTATAATAATCACATTTTTGTCCGTCCGTCTATCTGTCTGTCTGTCACGTATGACCTTCGATTGACATGCGTTTTTGTTGACGTCACCCTTCAACAAGGCTGATAAAGATATTTATGGTGACCCTGGGATCACGGGCTAGCGTCACCCAAAATGTGCATAATAATACCCGGCACCTCCACCAACAACGGTGTTATACTCGTAACTTAGAAAACGCTCCGTCTTTTAGTAGTCCCACGGACCAGTGCTTGTGTAAAATAATTAGTGGGTGGAACAAGGATGACAATTTTTCAGGTTTCAAAAATTTTCGGTGATCTGTGTATAGGAAAGGATAAGCTATGAATCTCTGTGGTCTGTGTGTTCCTCGCCCTCTACCGGACAAAAGTCTAGTCTGTTCATGGTCTGATAATTCTGATTATAAAACAAAAAAAATACGGATGAAACTCCCACGCATATATGCTGTACTTGATTCCGTCGCAGTTATAACTCTAGAGCTTCTCTTCTAAACGTGCCTTGAAAAGTGACCTAAGATTTGTCCGGTAGAGAGAGAACAAACGGACAAAACAAAACAAAAAATAATAAAAGTGCAATTCTCTAAGCATTTATGTGACGTGTTTAAATATGGCAAAGATAAGTGAAATGATTTATCAAAATCTGATTTGTTATTTATCCTGTAGATTTCAAACAAACACAAACTGGCGAGTTTTCAGTTTTAGTCTAGGGGTGGTGACATTGCTGGTGTTTTCACTTCGCTTGCAAAGCTGACTACGCTCATGGAAACTTCAAGATTGAAAGTGGAAACCAGTTGTGAGAGTGTTTTCTGAAGGTAGGGGACTTTATTAATTAATTAAATTATATTATTACTTTTGAAAAGAGGAGAGTGTAAACATCGAATTGATATTCACCGCCCACCCCCAAATAACCATTGTCTTCCAAAGGCTGAACTGCACCGGTTAATGTTTTGCAACAACCCCAATAAAACCCTATTCAAGAATCTTCGGGCTACTGTAAAGTCGGCAGGATATTATAACACACTAAAGGTAGATGTGCAGAGTTTTAATAGCTACCCATTTAGCATATTGTTACGCTAGTTGGTTGGTTAGATTGGCTTGAAGGCCAGGTCTTATGTCACACTAGAAGAGTTATCTATAGTGGCATGTTGGTCGGTAGATAAGAGATACAACAAAGGTTACAAACACGGATACACATGCGGTTTCCGTTTCATCTTGCCTCCGTTTGACGTTTTGTACTATATGAGAATTATTTCCTCGATGGTTGTTTGTTAGACTACTCCATGAATCGTCACGATTCGCGAGGTTTATACTCAACGAGTCAACAATCCACGAAAAGTCAGCTTCAGAAATACAATAACTTAAAATGGCGACGCCAATGATGCACTATTTGTAAACGGTGACTTTGGAGCCGTCCTAGCAACGAGGCACATAATAAATTCTAAGGTTGTTCCGAATCAGCCTTGTTGATTCTGGTGCTGTCCGCGGGTGGAATCGTGTCCAGCTTGATTGATCGGTGTTTCATACTTAAATGCCCGTCCCTAGTTGTCATTGTTCGCTCGTCGATGATGTTTGCGCCTACATGGTTGTCTTGGTCAGCTTTAAATTTAATGTCCCCAACTGAAAATAAATTATGTGACTGAGTGGGTAGATTGTAAATACGAATTAATTAATTTACTGTACTCCTTTGTTACTATGCTTATACTCAATGGTTTTTATTAGCAACATGGCATATAGTCACGTGCGACGTTTAAAGCTGAATATATTAATGTCACTGTGACATTTCCGCAGTTAAGTAAAATATGAAGCTTCAATTTCTTACATTAGTAATCCTTAAAAACAGCAAAAAATAATCTTATTTTATAAAACTGATTAAAATTTGTAATGTTTCCAAAAACTGCAGTGTCCACAAAATTTGTTTCACTTTATGAATAATAGTAACAAACTCGACGAGGTAATAAATTAAATCAAATATATTACAAATTATTATAAACGTAGATGTATCAACATAGGCCTACTATATCATTATTTATGTATGCACTGTTCATTACTTTGTACTTCTTTGTACACCAAACAAAATATCTGAAAATTTAATAATATATTAGATAAAATTAGTGCATACAATACAACACAAATCAATAAATAACAATTTATTGTAATTTTCGTAATGATGTCAGGGAAGGAAAAGCTATAGATAAAAAATTTGTACTGCAATGAGAAACTTATTCTAGCATAGAGGGAATCCTCGATACACGAAATCACTGAAGATAGACGGTGGCGGGTAATGAACCCACATCCACTCAGGCGACGAGATGGTATTTCCTTCAGCGAAGACATTTATATGGTGCCAAGAAGTAACAATATCTCAGAAGTTGGTACTAAAAGCATTTGATCGATGATTATATTTCACTTTCACGGCTTTGAAAACAGGTTTTAGATAAACCGTCTAAAGATGAAGAATATCAATTACATATTAAACGATTTTTACAAGCACACTTGGCAACAAACTATGTACAGTAAGAGTTGGTGCAGTGAATATGCGATATACCGGTTTTAGATTTAAAAACATTTCAGTGGAATTTACCAAACTTTGGAGTATAGTTGTGTAAGCAAACTTTACAAAACAAAAATCAATTTCAGGACTTTCAAGTTGACAATCTCTGCGAAATTATGTTGACTACACATTCCAAAAACTTCTTTACAAAATAAATAAATTTATATTAAATTCCATTGAAAAATCAAAAGGGTACAAAGTTCTTTCTGTATTACATTTACTCTTATACATTATGCTCATGTACACCAACGCAATATAGAAAACAATGCACGCTTCGTTCTAGGGAAATACCTAGCAAACAAAATACGTGCAGCTTATGTTTTATTTTACTAACTACGAACTACTGCCAACAAACATTTTAAATATTTATTAAACATATCCCAATATTATCGCTTTCACTAGAGCTTATTGTGTTCTATTTTTAGCGAATTCCTACGTCAAACATAAATGTTTATTTATAAACAGACACAGAATTTATTGTTGTGATCGCCATGCTATAACCTACATCCTCAAATCAAAGGTAAGAATCATATCATCCGTTTAAAATGACCAACACTAAATCCCAAAACTTGTTAAGGCCTAAAATTACATCAGTATTGGCCTTCATATATTTATTAATTACCAAATGAAAACTCCACAAAACGGAAATACATAAAATTAATAAGCATACAAACAATACTTTTTAGTTAGTAGTTTCATTAAATCTTGTGGTCGGTTCCAGTAAAATATAGTTTTACTATTGGGAGTTTCAGGGATACAATAATTCACACATTAACAACCCTAACGACGTAAGAGAGAACACAATTTTAGACCCCTACCCACGTGTCTTTGGGTGTCTTGCTTGTTCCCGTGGAATAATAAAAAATAACAAAATCGTATTCAGAAAAAACACGTATTCCGTACATAGTTATTTTATTTGTCTCTAATATTATACTAATAAAATTGCCTAACACAGGATTCCAGGGAGGAGGGGGGCAAATGCCCGGCTTGCCCCTCCCCCTGCGGACGCCCTTGTACAATATACTGTCTCATTCAACTCTCTTTCTTTTTTCTCATTACACTACATAAAGTGGAGGTATGTCTACGAAATTGCTAGACGGTCAGTTTTGTTTCAGGAGTAGTAATAAAGGACTACAAGGACATCACTATACTCCTATAGAGAGTGTAGAGAAGAATGAAGGAAATTACTACAATTCTTATCAGACTTTGACAAGTACCGGTAGTGTTTATTATCATGTAGAGTAAATAGTTTTCAGAAAATTTAAAAACTTGTAACTTTCCGTAATAAATACTATTAGTGGTTGGTGGGAATCACTAGCTTTATTAAGTGGGGTTATCGTGTGAGTTTTGCCGACATTGAACGTCATGTTCTTAGTTTATATACTTTTAATAAACACTCCAAATAAATAATTCCTTATTTTTTGTGATGTGATTGTCTCAATCTAGCTTCACTGTTAAGTGTTAACATTTCGGCACCAATAGTAAAAAAAATCGGGGTAAAAGTGGGTGAAAAAGTATTCCACATTTTATCCATGCCCAAGCCAGGAATTTAGCACCATGATTTACTAGACAAAAACTTAATGTTTGCGGCCACTACGCCACTCAATTATATGAATAAATAAAAATCGGTGAACAATTTTGTGCAAATATTAAAATATTATGTCGGGCCTGTTACGACCATAGAGAAATAAGTTGCGACTATGGCACATTTGAAATATAAAAAACAAATGCATTTTATGTTACACCTACCAAAAACGTCAAAATCATATTGATTCCACTTGCAGTGTACATGATTGAAATACTTTCGTCGGCACACTTGAAAGTCACTTGACACAATCACGTAAGCACCGCCACCTTCATGTTGTCACCTTGCGCACGTGGTTGTACGAGTTTAGCCGGCTGTGGTACTCATCACGATGTTAGCCCGTCTCTGTCCACGGAACGACTGACGTAGGACGGAATCCTGACCTTCCGGCCGATCGTCTGTCGTTCGCACTACTTGCACACTGCCTTACTGGACCGGTGGACGGTCTTCCGTTTCTATAGAACATGCGTGAAGACGGGTTTGCAGTGTGGGTAGTACCCTAGGAGGACCTAAGTAGTACCACGCATTACAAGACGGACAAAGTGTGCAAGTGGGGTAAAATCAACAAATGTTGCAAATAACTTTGTTTTACGTTTCAAAACCTATAATTTCATGAAATAAAATTAAGTATCCCTAGTATATTTTCCTCGTCGATGGGGTCGACATGGTTCATTCGGACTTTCAGAGTAACTTTAAATTTTGTCCCCCGATGAAAATCAACATTGTCATCTAGGCCGAGTCTAGCTATATGCAAATTTACGTATTCATAGATTTCTTCTTTCAGTGAGATTATTAAATGTAGGGCTACTGTGTGAGAGTTGATTGGTGGAGAATAAGTGGCGTTAAGGCTGATGCAATTGACGGGAACGCGGGGGAAAAACTGATGGTGTCAGGTGACACACTGTTTGTCAATACAACAATGTTGGTGCACTGAGCGGTTGAAGAAACGACAAGATTAAATTATTTTCACATTCTAGAAAAAATGTTTTGTTCACTTTTCCCACGTACCTACAAAACAGCCAAAGAAGACTTTGTTAAAAAAAAGAAAGGGGCGTGAGCAATGTAAAAAATGATCTATGTGAGATATGAGAGATGGTAAATAATGTATGCAAACAGTACCATGATAATATATGAGTACCTTGAATGACGCAAATGCGATATTTTTATAGTGACAACATTTTTTTTTTTATTATTTACTACAATTCAGAAATTACAAAAGTCCGCCCCAACTACACATGGAATGTGGGAGACCCGTGGTTCGAATCCCGGTTGGGGCGGACTTTTTTAATTTCTGAATTGTAGTAAACAATGACAATTACACCTAAGGAAGTGTTTCCCGACCAACCAAATCGAGAAATTATATTATTAATTATAATCAATATAAAATGCAACGTATTACCTTTGAGTATATAACCATGGTTATATACTCAATGGTATTACCATTATTTTCCGCATCCTAGGCAGTTTGAAAACTAAGGTATACTTAGTGTCTTATCCAGGAAGAGCATCCTGATAGAAAATACAATTGTAACTATATTTTTGTTTATTTCAACCAAATATTTCTTAATTGCTTTTGTTTTAAATGTACCTATTTATATTTGATTATTTTTTAAACAGTTAATTTTCTTTTGATTATTATTTTATTGAATTTTACCTGCCCATATGGCAGGAAGGCTAATGCAGGGCAAGTGTGGCCCTCTGTTTATGTTGATTCATTTTACATGGTTAATACATATTAAATGTGTTTTCTGTACATTGTTGTTGTAATATTGTTATTATTCTGAAATTGTATAAATATTAAATACCGTTTATTATTTTGTGTTTATCATAGTTTAATTATTTTATTTTTCTTCTGTGTCTTGTGTAATCAGTTATAACGACAAGATATACTTGGATAATAAATAATTTCTTATTCTGAATTATTGAATGAGCGTAGCGAAGACTTCAATTTCACTTACCCCCAAAAAATAGCTGGAGTGTATTTTGTTTGTTTGTTTGTTTTTTGTCTGTTTGTTTGCTCTCTACCGGGAAAACGGCATTATGCGATCTTGATGCAAATTGGCGGGGTCTTTCGAAATCTCTGAACTTGGATCAGCAGCGTTTTTGGATACAACCGAAGAAATATCTCACAAGTTTTTTTTAATTTTTAATGCGATAGTTTCGTGATATTTGGCCCATGATTGGGAAACGACTACTCCGATCTTGACGAAACTTTATGGGAACGTTTGTAAAATATGTTATGATTTCAGGAACAATCGAAGAAATATTTCTCATACAAATCGTACTTTTAGGGTAATGATAATAAACCATAAAAGCTCATCTATAAACGCGACTGGAAAAAGCGTCTGGGTAGCGGCCTCACTCTTCCCGCTCAGTCGCCTCCCGCATTGAACTCTCCGAGAAGAAAGTGATTAGCTTGTCTTGTAGGAAGCTACGATTTAATATGCGACGTTGCCGCAGTCAAGCAAATCCGTGTGAACATACGTGCCCAGGGACACGTGCCAAGGCCTGTTTCTTACGTGAACACGTGTTGATGCTGGAATCATTAGTGAAATGACCGAATGGAATCTAAGAAAAACAATTTTGGAAGTATGCTTTTAGATACCGGCATGTATTTCGTGAGGTCATATTTTCTCAGGTCCAACAAATAACAAATAAGAAACAAAATTTGTGTAAAATAAGATATTTCTGAAAGAAACGTTTATCTTCTCGGAATCGTGTTGTGTTTTTAGCGCGAGTATAACAAACAAATCACTCACAGTGTACTTGCTCAATGAATGCTGAAGTTATATTCGTTCGACGGCCATCTTCGAATTTTATTTAGGTTATTATTTTGTTACATGTCCATTTACCCTACAAATGATTTTATGATGCGATCAAATTTTGTTACACAGAGTAGGCCCAGAAGGGTTGGGTGAAATGAAATGAAATGAAATAAAATATAAGTATAGACGTAGCACACTGGGTCCATGCTATATTAGCATGGTCAGCCAGCCGTAACAAAATATCAACCAAATGTCCAAAACCACTTTTCTCGACAGAAATTTTTAATGATATATACACTTGGAATAACAAGTACAAAACATGACAAACAACGAAGTTTCATAGCGGTTATTTAGTTGTCGAACTAGTGGCGAGCGCGTACAATCCCGGAAATAAACACCGAAATGCTATAAGCCTACAGTTCTACAGAATTTCCCTATTTCATTTATTCCATCGATTACGAAATTTTCGGAAAGTAAGTTGAAAAACTATATGTTTTGTTGTTTAAGTTATATTTGATACTTTTGTAATTTTCTTAAAATATTTTTATATATAGCTCAGCTATAATCTCAGTAGGCCTATAACATTAACAGTAGGTTATACAGTATTCAACAGTATAACATAAGCAACCTTCGGGCGTGGTCAGGGGTAGAGTGGGTGACTGTTCTGCACTGAAACACACGTATACCGCTGGTTAGAGCAGACTGAGGGTTCGAGTTCGATAGCTAGTGTAACGGTTTCGTTCTCCTCGATTTCTGCTCGGCAGTCTGGGTTAAGTGGAGGAACCTATATGACTGTTAAGGTTACACTGTCCTTTCGGATGGGACGTAAAGTCGTTGGTCCCCTTGGTACTTCTCGAAGGAAGGCTACGTGCCGGTACCGGAAATCCCCTCATCCCTTATCTGTTAAATTTGCACTAGTGGATGGATACCAGTCATAAATAATACCCATTGCAAAACGAAGTTCGAACTAATTGTTTCTGCAATAGGGGAATACTTATCCGTTGTAAATAAAGACTTAACAATAATGTATTTTCTATATTTTTTTGAGCAAGGGATTTTCAAACAATTTTGTCTCAATATGCAAATCGCAAAAAGAAACATTTACGATAACTGATGAGATTCCTTGAACATTCTTCATTATCCAATATCTCCAGTGTGCACTGTGCATGTCACCAGTAGAAGGTTATGACTACAGAACACCTGTCAAGTCATTTTTGCATCACTTTGTATGTTCGCCAGTCTGTGCGTGTATCACGTTTCACATAGAACCGGAACAGAGATTATGCTTCACATGCGTTTTTGTTGCCCTTCAACAATTAATATTAAATGGATGATAGAATGTTTTTGGTGGCCCGGGGAGTCAAGGGGCGGGGGGGGGGGGGGAGTCCCAACTGAAGGTGGCATTTACATCAACTCGGCATTTACATCAACTCGACACCTCCACCAAAGGTCACTTGAATGTTGCGCGAATATTATTTTTGCATCCTTCTTCACAGCCTGTTGAATTAATTGCTTTGCTTTGACCAATTTTGAGTACCGATAAACCAGTATTAATTGAAACGATCATGTTTATTACCAGTCATTGGATGAGCGTAGCGAGCGTAGCGAGCGAAGCGAAGATTCCATTTCACTACACTTGAGAAAAAAATCCGGAATGTTTTTTTTTTCTTTTTTTTCTGTATTTTTGTGTGTCTGTTAACACGATTCCGGCTAAACCGATGCTCCGATTGCGATGAAATTTTATGGAGGCCTTCGAAATCTCTGAACTTAGAACTGCCACGTTTTTGAGCGCAATCGGGAATTTTTTTTCGATTTTTAAAAAATTTTCTTCGACACCTACATACTTTATCCGATTGTAATGATTTTTTCACAGAACCTTAATTTTATGAATTAAGATATTCTTGTGAAATTTGAGCGTAATCGAAAAATTATTTCTCATGAAAATCGAAATTTTACGGGTTTTTTCTTTTTTAAAACAATTCTTTGACTTATAACACCTACATGCTTTTTCCTATTAAAATTATTTTTTCACAGAACCTTAGTTTTATGAATTAATATATTCGTGTAAAATTTGAGCGCAATCGAATAATTATTTCTTATGAAAATTGCAATTTTACGATCTTTTTCTTTTTTAAAAATTACGATTAATTAAAAAAATGAAGTTAATTATTTATTTAATTTAATTTAATTAAAAAAAAATCTTCGGCTAAGTAATGATTTTTTCACAGAACACCAGAAAATCCGCGTAACACATGGCAGCTCAATGCACCAATTACGCTCATCCAACAACGCGGCGGGACTTAAGCGTTTTTCTAGTAAATATAATACACATTGCAAAACAAAGTTCGAACTTGTTTCTGAAATAGGGGAATAATACCCAACCCAAGTAATAACTGCGAACTTCAAAATAGGGGAATAATACCCAACCCAAGTAATAACTGCGAACTCAAAGTAATAAAGATGCCATTCATACAATTCTTAAATTTGGGTAACAGAACAGGAGTAACAAATTATAACAATAAAATGATACTACTAGGGTTATGATCGAATTTTTACTGGCAATATTTTATCACTTTTGATAATATGTTTTAAAAAGCATCTTAAAGACATAGATATTGTATTAGCACCCGAAGCATGATCATTGATTATACATCTGCAATGTGTAACTTGTTCATTATTATTCAAATGCTACCCTTGTACTGCAGCTTACAAGCATCTGTTACCGATATTGCAGATAATGATTAGATATTATGTGCATCTTGAATCAATAGTGTGGCACCCGAGCAAACTGCTACGCCTCGTATGCTCAGGCTGTACGCCCAGGCAATGACGTATGACGCGCGCAGAAGATGATTTACTGAAGACTAGTTGCTGGGCATGTTTGAAAACGAGTCGCCCCACTTTCAGTTTCTTTGACATTGGCCTAGATATCTCGATACAATAATACTTCTTCGAATATGACTGCGACTACCGGCATTGAAACCCAATACACGTCGGCGAACACATGTCGTCCTCAAGGCGTGACTCTCAACCTCGCACGACACTTTCTGACTTATCTTCTCATTCCAAGACAATGTATTACGTATCGTAGTTATTTACTCAAGGATGAGAAATAAGTATAGTTGGGTCGAATTATGTGAAAATGCATTTTACTATATATTGCTAATCATCCGTATATAACGTTATCTTATCCTCTTGAATAACAATGACTACATTACGGCAGTGTGTTTCTGTTAACCTATTAACGTACACCAAAAATCAATTTTCAAAGCTTCAAAGTTATCACGAAAATTTTTCAACCTGAACAATTTAGTGATCTCTTCTAATTAAAAATTTTGATTGCGAAATACGTCTTCCACAAACACGTCATTATTGTTGACACAACGCAGCATTTATAAGAGAGCACTAAATTATATACGGGATGACGAAGTATTCTTTTTCTTCTTCGTGACAATCTAAATTCTAAAACATCGAAAATTAATAATATTTAATTTAAGTCATCGTGTTTTGAAAGTGTGACAATTGAACGAAAATACAAACTGCAGAAAAAACATAATATTATATTAATATATGCGAGTGTGTGACACAGCAGTTAAGCCAAGAGCTAACAGGTTTACACTTGAGCATTAATAGCTAATTATAGTATAGTTAAACTCAAAACAAACAGCTATAGAGTTGTAAGAAAAATGTGAATCTTTATAGACTGTCACTTTGATCACAGAACAATGATTGTTGACCCTTTCATGTTTATAGACTTCCACTTGCATGGGTCATAGATCAATGATTGTTGACATGTTTAAAGATGTCCACTTGAGTCATTAACATTGATTGTTGACCGTTTTATGTTTATAGACTACAACGTTGTTCATAGAACACTACCTGACAACCGTTTCATTCTTGTAACTTGATGAGCATGGCTGTCGTGTAACTTTAGACGACATTAACACTATCTTCGACGTCAAGAACATTTGCTTAATTTTAACTTTTTTTGGGGGGATATTGAAACAAGTGATTTTCTTTCATTTATCCGCATGCCACAATAGTCTAGAAAACTCTGCATCTCTCCATTTGGGAGAAGTACTTTTTTCTAGCTACACACCATTTTGGTAAGGAACAATGTTGTTGTTGTTGTTGTTGTTGATGATGATGATACCATGTTGGTATCAATGTTGAACGATTCAAGTATGAAGAGAAATCTTTATTTTGTCATCTTCAAATGTTCGTTCTGTGCTGTGTACAACAACGGCCCTGCTCCCAAATCCAATGTAGATATAAGTGATTAATTACTAATGTCTTAGCTACGCTCTTTTAAAAAATATCAATCTGTTTTCCAGGTGTAGACTCACACGCCCTGCAGATAAGTTCAGGTTGATCCTTGATCTGTTGCGTAGAGTCAATGATGAATCACTGCTCTACATTTCACCGTCCATATTGGTGGCTTCTTCTTCGAGACTGGATAGAATGAAGGATGTAGGGTAAATAAGGTATGTACAATTGCACCTGCAACACACTTTCCTAACCTATCCACCAACCAACATGTGTGGTGAAACGTCAAGCAGTGCCTCATCATTGACACAACACAGCAGATCCACGACACGATCACCAACAAACAATCATCACAAGATCAACCAGAACAGTAATCCGCTGTCTCATATAGATGGACCTGTCCCCTAACACGTAACGCGCGAGAGCTGGCAATCCTGACTGAAGAGGGGTTTCCTCAGTTGATCTAGCATTCAGACCTTGGAAGTCTACCTTCTCAATTGTTACCTATCCCTTTGTGTCGACCCAAGTAACACTCTGTCAATCATCAAACTGAAAAGACGCAGGTTGTATTGAGGCCTCCCGTTCTTTGTTGAAACTAATGTAAAACGCAACCACTTCTAAATCTTCATGTTCGACAATAGGGACAACTCAGTTATATAAAAGGGGACGTTCTCAAATACAGGCTGGTACAGATTCCAAAGAGGTCCAGTGGTTTGAAACTGTCAATACGGGTCAAGATGGACAGGCCATTACAGGAATGGGGATTATTTACATTTGTATTGTGCACAAACACCGGTTCCTTTCACTTAGATGATTGACAGAGTGTTACTTGGTCGACACAAGGTATAGTTACTTAGATAGCCAAGTGAAAAGGGCCACACCCGGTAAGCTGGTATAGTAGTTCGAAGTTACAGACAGATTATGTACCAGTTAAAACAATAATTAATCAAGCATCACATTTTTTCTCTCTTAGAAACTCTGCTCAGTGACAATTACATGGCCCTCTTCAGCTGTCTTACCATTGTGTGGTCTTGCTTGCTAGGTATTGTGAAGTACGGGCAGTTGTGAAGAGAATGTCTCCAAGGGCGGCTTAACAGGCCCTTGCATTCGCAATATGACAATTGAAGAAAACAATGGAAACCACTTCAAGGATTGCTGGTGTCGGGTATCGATCCGGGACCTCCCGAATCAGAATGTCGTGGGTTACGCTCGAGTTACATCTGTCGGTTTAGATCAAGAATATCCCTTCTTCCGAGGAGAATATAAAAAACATTGTGTTAAGTCTCGTCATTGATGCACTTCATCAGCATAAGCCAATAAACTTGGAAGAAACGAAGGCGTTAGGATCACGAATCCGTGGTGAAGGCAAGGGCATCAAATATGGTCATGGCGTCTTATGAATGAGTAGGCCCACATGGGTAGGACGACTCGGCTCTCGTTGGGCTACTACAAATATGACGCGCCCAACGCGTCACTGTATAGCCCAACATCGGTTTTAAAAATGGGAAATCCATTTAAGGCAACCGAAAATTAAGCCAAGTCCATTCATAAAATTAATACTAGCGACGCCTCTGTATGTATACACACTTACGAAAATGGTGATAGTAAAAATGATTTGATGAAACGATCGAGACAGCTTTAAAATGTAGAGTTTAAATACAGGATGAAGAGATCTGACGCCAAACGTGAAAACTTATTCTTGAAACGAAGGGTTTGCACATTTCTCGTCTCGCCTTGAGTGCCGGCAACTCGGCGTGCAGCTCTGCAAAGCGGGTTGCGTCGGATTGAATCAGGCGAAGTGTTGGAGGAGTTCAGAAGACGGACACAGGGTGCGCATGATCTTCACGAGAACACAGCCTAGCGGAGGAACGTCGAACTACGGAGTTGGACGGTTCACCGACTTTCTGCGAGGCATATTATCCAGTGACCTTCTGACGCAACACTGCTTTTTTACAAGTGACAGGGCAGCCCCCTTCTAACCCCCCCCCCCAGACCCCCTCCATCCATGCCGGAGGAGTGGTAATAAAATGTCTTTTAAAATTGAACTTGAATAACAAATTATTGATGATTTTGATATCACTCCTACATTTGTAACGTTTTATTTTTTATTAACTTGGAATTGATGAGTCATGAGACTGGTTAACATCATTGTCATCAAGTCGCAATTCTTTTTTTTTATATAATTATTGATGTTGACCTTAAATATATAGTGTTATAGCTTGCGTATTTGTTATTTGTTATTTTCATTTTGTGGTCACATTACCCAACAACAGGATACATTATAAGATATATAATTGTATTTAATATAATATTTAAATTAAAAATATATAATATATTATTATTTTATTACAATATTATCAATACAATAACTTTAAAACATGAAACACATTTTTTAAATTCATATTGTACTTGTAGCAGTCCCAGCTGTGGATCGAGAATTTCTGGTTCTACGACTGTTTGTTATAATTCAGACAGCTGGAGTATATAAACAGCGTGTTCACACTCATTACAGATAAATCAAACATCCACAGAGAAATTAGGCTTCATACAAAAAAAATATATTTTATAACTGCATAATGTGTAAACAAACTATATAACAAGTACGGGTACGGAACCGTGAGCAGGGAGTGATATCTACTTAATCAACAGATCATCGAAGAAGAATGAAATAACAAAATGATTCACCGTGCGTTGATCCGTGCAGGCTAACCACTTAAAAAAGATTAGTAGCCTCTTTCCGCATAGAAATGGTGGAGGTGCCGGGTCAACAATTTTAAAACTTTCTGGCGGGCTAACCCCTCCCTTTCCCCGAGCCCTGAGGTTCACCAGAAACATTCTGTTTCATCTTTGTTAGAAGAGCAATGCCAACAAATGACGGATGTCAGTTTGACGTCGTGTTTGGTTCATAGGACGTGAAAGTGACACAAGCACAGCCGGCCGGACGGCCGGAGATAGTGAAAAGTGATGATAATAAATATTTGCGTGGGCTTCTCCCTAAGAATAAAATTAACTAGGAAAACGCTTAAGTCCCGCCGCGTTGTTGGATGAGCGTAATTGGTGCATTGAGCTGCCATGTGTTACGCAGATTTTCTGTTGTTCTGTGAAAAAATTATTACTTAGTCGAAGATTTTTTTAAATTAAATTAAATAAAATAAAAAATTAACTTAATTTTTTTAATAAATCGTAATCAAAAAAAATAAAAAATCGTAAAATTGCAATTTTCATAAGAAATAATTATTCGATTGCGCTCAAATTTAACACGAATATATAAGTTCATGAAATTAAGGTTCTGTAAAAAAATCATTACAATCGGATAAAGCATGTAGGTGTTATAAGTCAAAGAATTGTTTTAAAAAAGAAAAAACCCGTAAAATTTCGATTTTCATGAGAAATAATTTTTCGATTACGCTCAAATTTTACACGAATATCTTAATTCATAAAATTAAGGTTCTGTGAAAAATCATTACAATCGGATAAAGCGTGTAGGTGTTATAAGTCGAAGAAATTTTTAAAAAATCGAAAAAAATCGTAAAATTGCGTTTTTTATAAGAAAAAATTTCCCGATTGCGCTCAAAAACGTGGCAGTTCTAAGTTCAGAGATTTCGAAGGCCTCCATAAAATTTCATCGCAATCAGAGTATCGGTTTAGCCGGAATCGTGTTAACAAACACACAAAAAAAAAAAAAAAAAAAAAAAGAAAGAAAGAAAAAAAAAAAAACATTCCGGATTTTTTTCTCCAGTGTAGTGAAATGGAATCTTCGCTTCGCTCGCTACGCTCGCTACGCTCATCCAATAATATCGTAAACGGTATAATTTCAAGGTATTTGTATGAAAACAATTAAAATGCTGTAAAACTTTTGTATACCTTCTGTTTGTATAATTTGTTTTAACGATTACTTAATCAGTTTTTTTAATCACTTAATAGAATAGACGTTGTTTAATAAACGGGCCGTTCGTATTATTGCCGGGGCCTCGAGCTAGACAGAAGTTGTGCATAAGTTTATTGCCCTTGCTTGGTCCTTAAATCATCAAGCAGCATTATTCGTAAGCAACAATCCATCCATTCCTCTTCCATCGAAACTCTTCCATTCACTCCTTTTCATCTCGTTCATCAGCCATATATGTTCCTTCTAACAATCTCGATCCGTTACTCTATTCCAGAAGTCATCGCAATGTTTGTCCTACAATTTATTAAAATTCCAACTCTTATAAAAGTTTTGCCATCCCAATATCTTTAAAAACCAAGCACAAAGAATTCCTTTCCTTTTTTTACTATACCAAATAAAATGAATTACAAGAAATTATAATAATTGTGTTTTTACATTAGATTATTTTTAGTACCGTCAACCGGGGCTACTTCAGATTATATTTTTTCACTCTTTTCTATAAAAAAAATTGCGTTTAAAGTTTAAAAAAAAATCGCGTTTTTAGCACCATCAATAAACCAATAATTACATATAGGCATGAGGTTTTCACTTATTTTTAATATTGTTTATGTGAATATTTTAAAAATAAGTTCAACAATCCAAAGATCTAGGAATCGGGGCAACTTTGGACTGTCATATGAAAATGCAGATTTCTAGCTTATGGAATTGCACGGGGCAACTTTGTATGATTTTATATAGGCTATGGATGTGATGTGAAGGAAAACATTAGTTGGCAAAAAAGATCTTTGAAAGGATGTATTGTAAGGAATACATGTTGAAACCTTGTTAAAATAAAGAAAATGTAAATATAAACAACATGATCACCAACCGTTAAAATTTTGTTCTTGTTTTTGCATGAAATATCATCTTTATTGCCCAAAACAACAGTTGATGTATCATAATCCAAAGTTACCCCGGGATTCCAAAGTAGCCCCGGTTGACCAGTATGCACATTAACAAGCCAAAAAAGATGTAATAACAAAATGTACACGATGTTGGAGGGTTTGACGATTTGTAGACAAGTTCTTGTAGATTGATGTCAATTATGCACTTGTCGACGTTTCGCCACTCATCTTGTCTTGAAGAAACCACCAGCATTGGTGGCGGAACGTCGAGCAGTGCCCATATATAAACCCAAACGAAACTTTTTTTTATGTTTGGAAGAAGAAAAAAATCACTGTTCATTATTTCCTTGAAACCTTACCTCATCAGCCGAAATTCAATTAAGGGCACATTGTACTTCTATTAGGGTCCCGGTTACTAAGACGAAGTTATAGCGTCTAGACAAGCTTATACGCCAAGAAGTGGTTTATTAGGCAATAAACTTAAAGCGGTATCTTTTGAAGAACAAACTGGAGAGCTCTATTTACACATGAATACCTCTAATTAGGCCACACACTCGATAGTATCAATGTGACAGTTTAAAAGTGATTTGTGTGTGCTGCATGTTTTACATATTGCTTTCAATATAAGCTGTGCAGTAAATACGTTTATAATAGTTTCAGTGGTGATAATGTACTTGTACGACGATCATATGAAAATAAATGTAAGAGATGTTGCTCTGGCTCAAATAATTGTTAAAATCATACATAGAATGTCGGCATACCGTATTGAATAAAAAGCAAAAATGATAAAATGGCGAGAAAAGAAATTCTATTTTAAAATACCATGAAAATTAACATCATCAAAGAACATTTAAAGAGGTATAGTTTGTTCGTATTTTGAGGGGTTTCGCTTGTAGGCCTATTAAAAAAAAAAAAAACGCACGTGCTTATATTACGATTATTATTATACAAATTACGAAATGATTAGTGTAGGTATAGAGATTGTAATGGTACAATAAAATGCAATGTAGTTTTAAAAACTGAATAATTGGATACAGTGAACAAACGCGGATGATTTTTTAGAATTTGTATTATTTTATCAATTTGTAATATGTATGGCGTCCTTTAAAAAATACAATACTTAGACATTGATATCTAAACATTAAACCCATGCACCATTTCCAAAATTGTATTATTTTACTAAAGCGGGGTTAAGGATAAAGTTGAAAAACATTGCAATCTAGGTGCCCGTTAGGGCGCCGCAGCCAAGCCGCGGTGCGCTACACACTCAGGCACCTTATACAACAAGCAGAGTTGGGGTGATTTCGAGGTGTTACCCAGCCGTCATGAAATGTGATGTGAACTTGAAAACTATCAAAATCGAAGGGATTTAGGTACCTGACAAAACATGCCAAATTTGGTTGGGGTACGAGCATTCCTTCTTGGTGAAAAAATGGCTTGAAACATGCTCAAAATCACTTTAAGGGTTTTAGCTACTACTGCTACTACTACTGTCTAATTTGTCAGTTTCAATCGCCCGCGATTCTGACCAAGCGGGTGGGGCTACAACGTTCATATTTTATATGGACATTAAGGTAATAGTGATATAGGGTCTTTTGAAAGAAAAAGTTGGAAAAGTTTGCTGGAGGGCTTCCAAATAAAGGTTTCAATATAAGTCTTATACAAGAATATAATCAACAAGTAACTATAGTTACTTGACAATTAATCACCTACATTGTTTACAAAAAAACAAGTCTTTTGACCACAAAATATTTTAAATTATATTGTTAATTGATAATACCATATCAATTAAATTGACTTTGATAAAATTATTGTATTTTTGGATGAGCGAAGCGAAGACTTCAATTTCACTGACCCACCGAAAATTTAGCTCGGGTGTTGTTTTTTTTTGTGTTTTTTTTTGTATTTTTGTTTGCTCTCTACCGGGCAAATGGCATATGCGATCTTGATGAAAATTTGAGCGGACCTTCGAAATCTCTGAACTTAGACTTGCCACGTTTTTGGGTAAAATCGAAGAAATATTTCTCATGAATATCTTACTTTTGCGATTTTTTTCGATTTTTAGTGCGATATTTTCGTGACATTTGGGCCGATTCTGACCAAACGGGTGGGGCTACAACGTTCATATTTTACATGGACATTACGGTCATGGTGATGTATTGCTTTTTGAAAGAAAAAGTTGAAAAAGTTAGCCAGGATCCATAGAATAAAGGTTTTAATATGAGTTTTTTGAGGTTTATAATAACAATTAACAAATAACAATAGAAACTTGACAACAATCACCTACAATGCATTCAAAAACCACTTGCAAAGGAAAAGTGGTCCTACGCAAACTAAAAACTTACAAAAAAGCTCATCCATCAACGCGGCGGGACTTAAGCGTTTTCCTAGTAACAAATAATTTTGTAATGGAACTTGAAAAAGTAATGAGATCCCACACATAACAAAAAACTTGTAAAAAAAAACAGCCAAACCTTACACAACCAAAAGCAATGAGATCTAAAAGAAATGCCAAGCTTAATATGTACCCTCCTACATTTTCGCAATCTTAATACATAAATTCACTTTGCCCTGTGACTGTATCCTTGCAAAGCTTGGCAAAATAAATTTGCACGAACTTTTACATTTAAAACAATAGTTGCAAATAAAATTTTACCACGCTTTGCAAGGATTCAGTCACAGGGTAAAGTGAATTAATGCATTAAGATTGCGAAAATGTAGGAGGGTACATAAGCTTGGCATTTCTTTTAGATCTCATTGCTTTTGGTTGTGTAAGGTTTGGCTGTTTTTTTTACAAGTTTTTTGTTATATGTTATTACAATTTCGTAACTGTTTCCATTGAACACAAAAATGTGTTCTTACAGAGGGTATTTATTTTGTATTCAATTAACAAAACTGTTCAGATCACTTACGTACTAAAATAATATAGAACCTTGTCATATCAATGGGTTTGTGATTTGAAGTATTGTGCTATAGGGATACACCCAAACCATGAGGACTGAATATTGTATAAACTGTGGAAACAAATTAATATTATAAATGATTTTATTTTTGCATTCTGTTCCACAATAATTCTCATAATAAAAGTTTGAGTTTCCAGTTCAGCTGTCAGGATCGTATTTTTAGAAGCTATAATCGTTTTGCTATTTAAATTTTGTAAATAAGTTTGTTATGTGCCTTTAATAGAAATCGTTTATTCCAATTCTGTACTATCTATTTTCAATTTCACACACACAAGATAACAATGTAGCTACCTACTCAATCTTTGCGAAGACAACGTTTTATTATTTAAATTTCTGATTTGAAAATTCTTAAAATTAGAAAAATTAACGTGTTTCAAAAAAATTAATTGCAAACATCATTTTAAGTGTAATTACAAAACAACCAATTTTGTGAATCGTTTTATATAAATTGTGTCTTGTACTGGTCACATTGAAAAATATATTTAAAAAAAAATTATACCCAGGTCAACATTTTATTTACAGGACACGATCCCGGTAATAATATAGAATATTGCTCGCTCTACACGTTGGTTATGAAAACAAGAGCAATAATAAAGTCACACGGAAGGCCACTTACTACCTAATCCCTTCCTAGTCGACAACACGTCGAACACAAATCACGCCCAGGTCCTGTTTACGAGACCAGAATGGAATGCCATTTATTCTTAAATTGTTAATGATTAATTTGTAATTTATGTTATTAGAGTGCTTGTCAATTGATTCCACGATAGGCAGCGATTCCGACCGACGGCTGTTCTATTGAATTCCAATTGAGAATGAACTTGAAGTATAACAATGAACTTAAATAGAGCCATTTGGTAATTATAATGATCCTGTCTCGTCTACTGTGAACAGTCTACACGACTATCAAGGTAATAACAAAGGCTGATTTGTTTCGCCTAACCTTGAGACCTGTTCAAAATTGGATCAGCGAATATTGCAAGTGGTACCAAGGGCGTTACCGGGAGTGAGAGTGAAATAACTCACAATGTTAGATTTTCTGTTAGATTAGTACACGTATATGAGAAACTTGTACGAGGTTTGGCTGATTGTTTTTATTGTTAAATCGTGTGTTACGAGAACATTTACGCAATTAGTCGGCGGTAGATCGTGATATATTCGGTGTTCTGAGCCCCGACAAGGTTTCCACTGTCTTCACACAGCACACGCACACGCGAGAGTGTGTGGATGTGTGGATCATATATTGGATTATAACTTTTACGAGCATCTTTTAAAATTACTTACAAAGTAACAGAGAAAATATCTCGAAACCTATACCCAGCAGAGGTATTCGAAACATAATTTACTGTACAAGAAAGCAATCTACTGGCAACTTCATACAGTTATATATAATTGATAGTATCACGATGTCTTCTTAGTTCTTAGCCACCATACATTATTAAATTAAATATAAATTTTTAATATAAAATGTGCCAATGTACAAATTGCCTCTATTCAGGTGAATAAATCGTTTAATGGTGAAGGAACGTCCTCCTAGGGATATTTTATAGAAGTCGTGCCAGTAAGAATATCGCAAATGGTGTTTACTTGTAACGCATGTATGCAAGATATAGAACACTTGACCAGTTCTGAACAACGATACAATAACATTATAGTATTAGTTAAAGGATGAGTTAATTATTAAATTGATGATACTAAATAAATATTGGGTACCACTATTCGTAAGATGTCAGCACAACACACACAACATATACTTTGCTGCCCATCATTACTTGAGAGCAATCCTGCATGTGCTATATACAGTGGCGAACAGACTGAACTCTGAACAATACCACCCAATATGATTTCTCAGCAAGGTTACGCCATAGTAAACAACAAGTATACCACTGTCAAACAGTTGATTTATATTCGTGACGCCAGCTTCGAATCAGTGGAACAGAACGGGACTAGAGCGTGGAACCCATGCAACTACCTGTTCTTAAACGCCCACTAAAATACAGCTTATTCCGTCACATATTATACGATCGCACGCCATTAGCTGTTATTAGATGTTTGATCTCTTTAATACGATCTACTTTCAGCGACACGGTTCTTAAACTTTCAAATCAATCAAACGATACACGGATTATATGTTACAATATTTTCAATGAAAACCACTCGCATAGCGCGTTAAACGACACAACAACTCGGTGGTTTGACGTTAAACAATGGACAAAAGAATATTAAGTTAAGACAATAAAATTTTAATGATTATTACACAAATACATCGTTCGAATTTAAAATGTATAAATCTAAAATGTATTACAATGCAAAACCTAAAGAATTCTACTGCTTGCTAACTGAAAAAATTGTTGAACATTATTAAAATAATCTTGTCACTACATTATGGGACCATTAACATTTTCTGTTTGAAAATTGTGCCTTATTTAGGAAATTTGCTATGCAGTTCGGCCATGCGAACAGTAATTTGATTAAAGCACTTATTTGATTTACTGACTAAAATTTCAGGATAAATCAATATAATATAATATAATAATAATATTATAATAATAATAATAATGGATGAGCGTAGCGAGCGTAGCGAGCGAAGCGAAGATTTCATTTCACTACACTGGAGAAAAAAATCCGGAATGTTTTTTTTTTTTTTTCTTTCTTTCTCTTTCTTTCTCTTTCTTTCTGTATTTTTGTGTGTTTGTTAACACGATTCGGCTAAACCGATACTCCGATTGCGATGAAATTTGATGGAGACCTTCGAAATCTCTGAACTTAGAACTGCCACGTTTTGAGCGACAATCGGGAAATTTTTTCTCATAAAAAAACGCAATTTTACGACTTTTTTCGATTATTAAAAAATTTCTTCGACTTATAACACCTACATGCTTTATCCGATTGTAATGATTTTTCCACAGAACCTTAATTTTATGAATTAAGATATTCGTGTGAAATTTGAGCGTAATCGAAAAATTATTTCTCATGAAAATCGCAATTTTAACGATTTTTTTCTTTAAAAAAAATTACGATTAATTAAAACAACTAAGTTAATTTTAATTTTATTTAATTTTATTATAAAAATAAGTTAATTTTTTATTTAATTTAATTAATTTAAGAAAATCTTCGACTAAGTAATGATTTTTCACAGAACACAGAAAATCCGCGTAACACATGGCATCTCAATGCACCATATACGCTCATCCAACAACGCGGCGGGACTTAAGCGTTTTCCTAGTAATATAATATTGAGGATGGGAAATCGATACAGAAACTATCAAAAACGCTGTGAAAGAAAACACAACGCGATCAAAAGTGCATTATTTTATTTTAATTTGTAAATTGAATGAACCGAGCAACAATATGTATGTTGTGTATGTGTGTTGTGTATGTGTGTTGTGTATGTGTGTTGTGTATGTGTGTTGTGTATGTGTGTTGTGTAAGAATGTAATCACATGCTGTAATTGCGAATTTATAATAAATATTTACCAGACAA
Organism: Sweltsa coloradensis; assembly: GCA_024449915.1. NCBI lineage: Eukaryota > Metazoa > Arthropoda > Insecta > Plecoptera > Chloroperlidae > Sweltsa > Sweltsa coloradensis. Next base: position 50,357 of record JAMZAV010003073.1, read on the forward strand.
AATGTGTCCCTCCGTTCTTTACGGCCCCAGCTTTATTTTGCATTATAAAAATAATTTCTACCTTTCTCTAGTCACGAAGAACCTAAGGCCTAAGTTAAATACATCTCAGTAAATAAGAACAAATAAAAACCGAATACTTTATTACCTATTGTTAGTAGTAATATAGGCCTAACACTGAATGGAACTGGAATCAAACTCAGGGTCTTGCTATATAGAGACTTCGGGCGGTATTCTATCCATGGATCTGAGCCGTCAAACGGGGGTGTACAAACACTAAACCACTGAACCACTAAAAACACTTATTCCACTTTCACTTCGCACACACTTTTTGTGTTATACATTTTAAATTTTTTTTACAAACAATTTAAAATGTTAAGATTTCCTAAGCACAGGTTTTCTTCAAACAATATAATTTGTGTAATGAAACGTATGTTGCGTAATAAGGCCACCACAATCATGTTCATCATCATGTTGCAGTGGCTGAGACTATTCCAGGCCAGAAAACTGCGAAACAAATAGCCAATAGGGCGAGACTCTGATTACGGAGGTCGCGGGTTCGAATCCCGCAGCCAGCCCTCGGACATTCGTTTCCATGCAGTAAAGTTAACGAATACTATATTTTACGGTATGAAATTTAAAATCTATCAAGCAGGTGTATGGTAAACCTTTAAACAAGCGCGGACATGGGTATACCAAATAGAGAGAGAGCTAAGCTACTAAATCAACATATCGTGGATGAAGAATTTAAAAATTAAATAATTCGCATATTTTTTGGATATTTTTGGTGGTGGCGCCGTATTAAGTCAAAGCTAACCTCTTTAAAATGTTCCTCGTTATAGTTCTTGCATATTAATTTTTTCCCGAGGTTTTCCTCGGTCGTCAATGCGAATGCAAGGAATTGAGTCCTCTTAAACAGCCCTCGGACATCCCTTCACAAATGTCCTATCCGCAACATACCTAGTTCACCTGAAGGGGGGCATACATTCCACCCCATAAAATGTTCAAATCCCAAGGTAAAAAAAAAATACTAACTTGATTTGTTATCAGTATAGTTTTAGGGAGCTTTAACAGCAAAGATTATTTCATATTTATCCTCAGGGTCACCAAAAACATTCTGTGTCAATATTGTTGATTTATCTTGAGACGCGACACACAAGTCCAGACAGACGGGCAGAAAAATATGCTTGTATGGGAGCTTCGCTCACTTACAAGACAAATTTGTAAGAACCTGCAGTGAACTGATTTGTTTGTGGACGAAATAAATTTCAAACCTAGACTATCTACAAATGTTACAAAAATACTTTCTTGCTATTTACAATTTTAATGAAAATATTACTTGTTTTTTTAGACTATTGCGAGATTTTCTAATTTTTGTAATACACTGGTTAGTGGTTAGTGGTTAGTGCATATAAATAGAGTTAACTTACAAACAAGCACGTGTTCAAGCGTGCCCAATGGGGATGGAAGCTCACCAGTAAAACACAACGTTTGTTAAGACGTTAAATTGCTCTTGGTGGAGGTGCCGGGTATAATATTAAGTCATATTTTCAGTGACGCAAGCTTTACCCCATGATCCTCACTTAGGGTCAGAAAAATATCTGCATCATCCTTGTTGAAGAGCAATGTAAACAAAGGTAATGTTCTATTTTTATCGTGAGACGTGTCACACGCACAGACGGACGGACAGAAATGTGATGCATGACGGGATCTTAGATTCCTAGCGTTGGTGATGAGTTCACCTATAAACGTAAACATTGAACTCACGATAAAGCTAAGCTGGGGGATGTTCGGGTAATAGACATAATCTTGACATTGACTGTACAAAAGTCACAACAAGTACTTGCCCTTGAGACCACGCCCGAACCTCCACTAACGTGACCTAGTGACCTCAACAACATACTACACAAGAGCACTATCACTTCCACAAAGTAGCTGGTTTACTTCGTTGAATGTTTCAAACAATAACGTTTATAAAACTTGGTTATCAAGATGCACCCAAATTTTGTTTCATGCAAGGGTTGAGATTTTCACCGAAATAAAAACTCAACATCAATCGGCCAATACATGCAAAACATAATTATTGTTATCCGTAAAGGGCTCTGTAAAGTGCTCTCATAGTTAAATAAATTTTGTGCAATTGTATATATGTTCCAATTTGAAGCCAAAGGGTTCAGTATTTTTTAAATCTTCTGGGAATATATTTTCCAAGTGAAATGCAAATATTTATTGTTCTGAATCAATGTTAAAATCACACTATTTTCTCCTAAATCAACCATTAAAATATCATTCCTATTCAAAACCACACTATTTTCAATGAGCTCCTGAATTGCATCAGTATAGAATTTAGAATTAAAAACACATTTAGTTAGGCTGAGCAATTATTTTGTTATTGATGTGAAGAGGTTTTTTAGCGTACTGTAATGATATTATGTAGACCTCTACAAGAGATTTCGTTCTGTCACTGTAACATTACGAGATTGGCTAGGGTTATTTCGAGATAGTAAACAAGCTTTCTAGGCTAGGAGAGTGGATATATGGCATAATAGATTGGCATAATAATAAATTAGGATCACACGTTTTATAGCACCAAAACATACGACGAAGTCAAATTTAAATTTGTAACACCACACAAATATTTTATGTAACTTAAAATTCAAACCATTAAAATTAACCGTACATAAAATAATTATTACGGCTTCGTAACAAACCCTAATAAAACATCCTGATAACAACACTTTTAAGTAAAATAAAAAGCTGACTTTTCGTGACGGAAAATCAATTGATGTTTTTCAGATGTTTCAACAATACTATCGAAGTGTGTTGGGCGTCAACGAGTTGTGAACCCGAATCAAAAATACCCTCGATGAAAGTTGGCCTTGACAACACAATAACAGCCGGCGAGTGCACATTCAAGACCTGTGTTTACTAAATTGAATTATCAGTCACCTTCGCTTGGTCGTGCAGCCTGCATGTCCTAACTCTGCGCACCACGTGCATATACTTTCTCTGCTGCGTTATACCAAAGAATGAATGTGTTTACAATTACAACTTGTTTTATGGGCCGATACTTGTTACCGATAATATGATCCGAGTGCAATTCATTGCCAGTATTCTTATCGACTCCCACGATCGCCACACTAACATTATAATTAAAACTAAAATTGGCACTAAAAAGTATTAAAACATGCCAACGTAAAGACCTACACCCTTAAATCATTAATCCAGGGTTGAAATGAATCAACCCTTACTACTCTGTTGAGCGAGTATTGTGTTAATCTATGAAACAGAGAGAACGTCGATGAGCAGCAATAATCAGCAAACATGTTTACGAAGGATCAAACGGACTTGTCCACCCTTGAATAAAGAAATGTCGGCGGCTGAATACACGTGGTTAATTTTGTGAACGAAAGCAACATTGTATATTCATTGTAATTGTAGTAGTATTGTAATATTGTAGTTATAAATGTTTATTAAAGATTCATAAATGTAGATTCTCATAAAACTCATGACATCTCCCTAGTGAAAACTCTCCCGTTCCTTTCCAATTCGGAACCCTGAGAACTCTCCCCACCCCCTCGCCCTGCCAAAACTTTCTTGCCAGGTAGAGCCAAATGATATTAGATAAATTTAAGTATTAGCATTATAAAATACTACAAATCTACATTATAACTATTTTATTGTTTCGGTGAGTGTAATATAATTTTAAGTATTACAATTTTTACGAATAAAAGGGGTGGCATATACATTCAAACCGTACATACAGAAACGGTCAAATGAGTTATGAGTTCAAATTCCATATTAGGCCTAGACGTGCATCTTTTTAATTGCCATTTTGTTTTTATTGCCTTTGTATCAAATGCTTAATTGGATGAGCGTAGCGAGCGAAGCGAGCGAAGCGAAGATTCCATTTCACTACACTGGAGAAAAAAATCCGGAATGTTTTTTTTTTTTTTTTTCTTTCTTTTTTTTTTTTGTATTTTTGTCTGTTTGTCCACACGATTCCGGCTAAACCGATAATCCGATTGCGATGAAATTTTATGGAGGCCTTCGAAATCTCTGAACTTAGAACTGCCACGTTTTTTAGCGCAATCGGTAAATTTTTTCTCATGAAAATCGCAATTTTACGATTTTTTTCAATTTTTAAAAAAAATCTTCGGCTTATAACCCCTACATGCTTTGTCCGATTTTAATGATTTTTGCACAGAACCTTTATTTTATGAATTTAGATATTTTTGTGAAATTTGAGCGCAATTGAAAAAATATTTATCATAAAAATCGAAATTTTACAGGTTTTTTCTTTTTTTAAACAACTCTTTGACTTATAACACCTGCATGCTTTATCCGATCGTAATCATTTTTTCGCAGAACCTTTATTTTATGAATTAATATATTAGTGTAAAATTTGAGCGCAATCGAGAAATTATTTCTTATGAAAATCGAAATTTTACGGGTTTTTTCTTTTTTTAAGCAATTCTTTGACTTATAACACCTACATGCTTTATCCTATTGTAATGATTTTTTTACAGAAACTTAATTTTATAAATTAATATATTCGTGTGAAATTTGAGCACAATCGAATAATTATTTCTTATGAAAATCGAAATTTTACGGGTTTTTTCTTTTTTTAAATTACGATTAATTAAAAAAATTAAAAATTAAAGTTTATTTTTTATTTTATTTTAATTAATTTAAAAAAATCTTCAACTAAGTAATGATTTTTTCACAGAACAACAGAAAATCCACATATAACACTTGGCCACTCAATGCACCAATTACGCTCATCCAACAACGCGGCGGGACTTAAGCGTTTTCCTAGTTATATTAATACATAGTAGGTTTACGTATAGGCTCACGATTACTTTGCAAAATTTAAGGTATAAGTAAGGTTATAATAAGTAAATAGAATTTTAGGACTTGAATAATAATAATAAATTAAAGTTATATTTCGGGTATTTTGAACACCATTAATAATTGGCCGACAAAGGGTATATGTATAATTCGTTCGATCCATCGTTAATTGTAATCAAATGTGTTCGAATTATTAATTATTCTAAGGGCAACAATTATTAAGTATAATACATATAAATATATATATGTAGTATAGTATATAAGATTTGATTTTGGCATTAGAAGTGAGTTCAAAATACCCGAAATATGTCTTTAATTTATTAATTTTGTTGTTAAGAACACGATAAAATTGTATTTACTTAAACGACATCCATTGTTTAAAATATAAGATGATAGTGTATCAAAGATTTATTTATTTAACGTCTATCCTATATTCAGTTAAAAAACTGATTTACAAAGTAGAACACGATACGCACTATGAGTGTGTTGTACGTTATTACATCCTAAAGATAAGATATGAAGCTGTAAGAAAAAACGCACGTGCGTAAGGTTGGTTAATTAATGAATCACCGTCCGAGGTCTAGCTGGTTGAAATGATCGGCGTCGTGAGTCTGATCCCGCAAGAAGGTTGCATCTTTTGGCACGGACATCTCTAATTCATGGTCGTGATTATTTCTATATTCTTCTCCACACACCTCCAGCTAATAGCGCGATACTGACACACGGGCCTCGCACGACTCTTCCTCCTGCACTTCCCGTGTGACAATACCCTCGTGTTAGTAACACGCGATCGTTGCGATACCCCTCACGACAGACACGACGCTCGACGTGTACATGCACGTACACGTCTGTGGTGGGTAAAGAATGGTCTGTCCCTCGGCTGAGATATATGGTCGTCGGGTGATAGTTAATTGCTTGAAATTTTAATGGTTTTATACAGCTATACTTGTTTGATTAACTGCGTGAAATATAATCAACTTTTGATTGACGTTGAGCTTGACGTTTTTGAGCGTAGTTCGTTGTCAATGAACGAAAAAGTGTGAATAAGCTTAATTTAGTCAGAATCATTGTCTACAATACCAGTGTTTTTTTTCTGGAACTTTTCTTGAATCCAGTTTTTATCAGGTTGTCACCAGCCGTTGCACATATGCTATGGTCATGTATATACAGGCACACACAAGCACAATTTTCACCATCACAAAATATTCTACAATCTACATAAATAAAATGTTTTAATATTTTAGATTGTTGTAAAATCAGCAAAATTGGTAAATTTCGGAATTTATTTGTGCGTAATGCACAATAATATTTAGTAATTTTTGCCTAGATTTAGAAGATTGACTAATGCTTCACAGTTACTGAAAATTGCATACCGATCGGATGACAACTGCTGGAAGTAGGAAAAGTTCCCAAAAACGTTTCAAATAGATATAGTTGACTCCCCATACACATGTAATGCTAACTATGCTTATTCCTACACGGTAATTCACAAGTTAATATACCTGGGCTTGACGCACAGTATGCATGAGGTTATACTTGCGGACAGTGAGATATTGTATACACAATGTGAGAAGACAACCAAGACGATTAGGGGGGCTACTTTGTGTGCGCACAAGTTCATAATCGGCACTCTAAGTATCAATAAATAGTTAGTAATTTAAAACAATACCAACATAACCAAAATAATGTCATAGGTTATTGTACTTTTGAGAAAATCCACATTAATCAAAGTCAATTCATGTTATTGATAGGATAGCCAGAGTTTAGTGAGCAACGATTACATTCAAACACCGGAGAAAACTCAAACCATTTTTTTTTATGCATAGTTTCGTGGTCTGCTTAGTATCGCTAAATCGTATCCATGATTGTAACATAATTTTGCTGAACGCGTTGTAGCCGTATTATTAAACTCCACTGTTATTCTGGGGCAATGAAACGTAATTTCAAGACAAACATTAAATATGTTGTTCATTTACAACAAAAGACCAGAGCTAAAACAATGAGATCATAGTGACCGACGTCTTTCAGAACCTTTGTTGATTGGTCATATATTCGGATCCAGCGTTCCGTGTTTCTCATGATACGTGTACTCGATTTTTTGACTTAATTCCTCACTATTTCAGCTAACATTCCATTCATATGTTTTCTGTACAACTTTGGTTGTTAAACAAGCTTGGTATTCGATGGAAATTGTCCAATTCAAAGTGTATTTGACCATGGTTGGACGAAGTCTTCACGATTTTTTGATTTTGACTTTTTCGACTTAAACACCTACATGCTTTATTCGATTGTAATGATTTTTTCACAGAACCTTAATTTTATGAACTTATATATTCGTGGGAAATTTGAGCGTAATCGAAAAATTATTTCTTGTGAAAATCGCAATTTTACGCTTTTTTCGTATTAAAAAAATTACGCTCATCCAACAACGCGCCTGAAAAAGCGTTTGCGAAGTTTCCTAGTTAAAAAGAATATCAGCGTTGAGTGAGCAACGATATTTAGTGATGTCAGTTGACCATGATTGTAAACAATTTGTCTGAATCGCGTGTACGCAGTATTGTTTATTGTACTCCTTTTTTGATGTACATAGATACATTTTACAGGATTATTCTGGGGGCAAAGCAAACGTATACGTTGTCAAGACATAAAATTAAATAATGTGATCATTTGATCATTTGATGCACAATAAAGACCGGCAAAAGAGACGAGAGAGTAAGAGCAACCGACGTCTTCGAACCTTGCTGTTGATTGGTCGATAGTTCGTCCAGCGTCCGTGCTTAAAGATACGTGTTGCTCTGATTTTGACTGTGACTGATGTCCCATCAGTTCAGAAACATTCCTTCATATGTCTTTCTGTCAACTTTGGGTTGTTAAATCAAGGCTTGGTATTCAGATGGAAATGTCTCAATTCTCAACTGTGTATTCGGACCATGGTTGGACGAGTCTTCATCGCATTCGATTAGGTGGGTCTTGTCAAAAAGTACTTATTTTTTATAACGGTGATTCTTAGACTCACAGATAGCGGTACTTTAAATTCGAGAAGTTTAAGGTTCTATTGCCGTTACTTGCAATTTGGTATCAAATTCTGTAATTTAAAATAACGTGCACGCTACTTGAAAAATATTGTAATAAAAGGCTATTTATTTGTTTATATTTTTCAATTTATTATTTAGTCTCAACTTTCAAATTATTTCAAGAACTTACTATAGAAAAAAGTACAAAATGGAGAGTTTTAAGTTATTTGTATTTATGAATTGGCTCACATACAGCATTTTTTGCTATTTCATAGTAAAGGTTAAAGACTATCACCAATATTAAAACCATGCGAAATTACAGTTTTTTCGGCATACCTCGAGAACGGTGCACAATATCTCAAAACTGATTGCAGACATTTAGGTGGTTTTGTTAGGACAATGCAAAGCAAGAAAAGTGTTCAGATATAATATTCGGTGCTGTTTTTATTTCAAATATGCATTTAATTAATTAAATATCAAATAAAATACTTAATTACCATCACATTACAATATTTTTTCGGCAGGCTATAGTCCTTACAAAACCACATAGCTGTCTGCAAACAGTTTTGCGATATTTTGCAGCGTTCTCGAGATATCACTAAAAAACGTAATTTCTCGAGGTTTTAATATTGGTGGTAGTTTTTACCCGTTAAAATGACGCATGATGATGAAGAATGGAGGCGGGGAAACCCGGTACCGGCACGTAGCCTACTCCTGTCGAAAAGTACCAAGGGGACCAACGGCTTTACGACCCATCCGAAAGATCGGTGTAACCTTGACAGTCACATGGGTTAGGTTAATTTGTTTGTCTGTTTGTTATTACACTTATTTATGCATCTTCTTCTACCTAACAATTTGAGAATTTTCGACTTTGGGATGTCTGCTAGTTGAACCACAGATGCATTTTGGGATTATTTCAGACTTTTATACTTTTAAATAGATTTTTGTCACAAACGACGAACACATTTCAGGTTTAAATAAATAATTTTATAACTGCGTATATATATACTTCCGTGCACTGCAATTGGATACAACTTATACTCGTATACAACTTATACTCGTTCAACAGCACTTAACATACGACAATGTTATATCGTGTCAATCTACAATCACAGAAGTGCAATCAACCATTGCCATCAGCTCCCACTCAATGTCGGCTCAGTCCAGGGACGCATGCGGACAAGGGTGGACCCTGGGCAATAGTCCAGCAATGGCTTCAAGTGCGAGACTCATTAAAGTGATAACTGGACGTAGACATTCCACTATCTGGAGATAAATCTTGGGAGTCGGCATGGAAAATATCGTGGGTGCTGTCTCGGCCAAGTGGTTAGGGTCGTTCACAGAATGTTTTACATTCCAATGCGTGAAAACATGCGTACAAATAAAAAGTATGTTTATGTAATGATGCCATCAATGTAACATACCAGTTCTCCCGGTGTTTTAGGGGACTAACTAGTTTAACAGAGTGTTTGGTTAATTGTTAAAGGAATGGCCGAACTCAATCCCAGCATACACCTAGAAGAAAAAAAAACTCGGACAAACGTTCAGTCAAGATTACCGGTGACGGGATGAAACGAGAAAACTTCCAAATCAATAGTCTCACGCGTAACGCATCAGGTACCTCAGTCAGTAGCACAGTGTTGAGCGTGTGACCATGGTGTGACCACCAACGTTTTGCTATAAGCATGCCGACAGCAGCGAAAATACATTCTACAGTACAACGCCGACGAATTCCATTGCGAATGAACTATAACGATTACTAATATTATAGATTGCATCAGGTTTAGAACAGAATACCCAAAATAAATTGAATTGGAATAATAAAATAGAGGGAAGGTAAAAAATAGATTTAACTAATATTCACATTTTTAAAAGTTAGCGTAGTAATAACAGAGGACAAAAATATCAGAATAGTATGGTTAAAACTATCAACAAAAGTTATTCGTACCATATACAGATACCAAAAGCGACAATTCACGCTTGTATTTAATGTCATACACTTTTGGGGAAAATATTTGTTATGCTATTGTTTTCTGCCTTTCACCATATAAACAATAAAAACAAACATCTGTATCACCTTATTTGACATCGTATTTCAACATTATCTCAACGTCGTGACGATTGAAACTTAGAGAATATTATCAACATCATGCTCGAGTGCCATAGTATTTTTCAACAAATTCCCAGTAAAAAGCGAGAGTTTCTAGCACCATGAGTCACATCGAGGCATTATATTATGCAGACCTAGTTGCCATAGCTCGTGATCATGCAGTCAGGAACCGAGGCCCGCCACATGAATATTTACACCACGAAGTTTGAGAGGCGCGTCATTGTCCTCAATTTAGATAAACACGGGGTTTGCTTAGGTAACGAATATAGTACACACAATTATTCAAAATAAGTTTATAGAGAAAGGAATACCGTGTACACTTTACCTATAGCACACTAAGTCTTATGGTAAAACCTGAATTATAAAATTTAAAAAAATATTGACAAAGGTAAGTTATGAAATTATCCCTTTATAGGAAAAGTGTTCAACATCACATTTGTTGAAATATAAATCGTGTGCGTGTGTGCGTGCCAAAACGTCACAACGGTGTGCCCAAAATAACTTAATATCGTCTACTACAAAAGTGCATTTTCTCGGATTGAGTTACTGAAATGATATGATATCTGACTTGACAAACTAAAATCTTTTGGTTGGAAAACATAAATGCCACGCATAACTAAAAACGTGAAATTTCAAAATCGCAATGGAACTCTAGCGCGGAAAGGCTATAACTACATTACAAAGTAAACATTCAACTATATTTCAATACGCTCCAACACATAACTTATATGTTGACACATACTGAAAAAACAATGACGGCATTAATAATAATAATTATAATCCAACCTGAGGCTATTTCTCTTCGCAGTCGGGAATAATCACTGTTTATGATCGTCAATAAACTCGACACTTGTTTATGCAACACCATTGCATATTTGTTTTGCCTAGTGTACCTGAACGACAGAATAACACATACACAGTTAGCAAGAAAACGCTAAAAATTAATGCTCTTGTCATATATACGAAGTGAAGCTCCCATATAAGCAAGCATCACTATTCTGTCCGTCCGTATGGTGCTTGTTCAAATCTCAGATAAAAGCCGTCACGGCGTCCGATTGGTAAGTGTTTACTTTGTTGGCATTGCCCTTCAACAAATATGATAAGTAATGTTTTTGACGACTTTTGAGGAATGGGTAGGTAGGGGTTGGAGGGGGTGGGGAGGGGGCAAAAGTTTAAAATTCCACGTGCCCGGCACCTCCACCATCCCATATCAAATCAAATTAAATACATATTTATAGTGCAAATAAACAATATTAGCTGGTAGGGTATAAGATATTTACTCTTAATTGCCCAAAAAAATAATGAAACGGTTTCAAATACTAATTAATATCAAAATAGCGACAGTAAAAATACATTTAATTAAAAAAAACAATTCTGAATTATTATATTAGCCTTCCACAAAGCTAGATACCACGTTCCTTTTTAATAATTTTATCAATGAATATTGTGATAATATTGAGATTGTGATAAAACTCAATAAATAAATACAATACGAATTATAAACGAACAATTTATTAAAAAAATTGTTAGTGAGAAACTATATCAGGAAAGTTATTTTGTAAAACTATTGGTTACATATTAAGTCTACCTACTTTGATTAATATATGTGTCTATGTTATTCACGTAAAATTGTTATTGCAGGAAGACACGCTGTAGCACCATCTAGGATGGGCATCACCAAGGTGGAACAACTCACATATAATTTGTTTGCGTCTCTAGTAAAAACACATCATCTCAGTGTAATATTAATTTAAACCAAGGACTCTTTCTCGATCAATTTCATTTCATCATGAGTTAAGTTTTTGATCGCGTTTTAATATTAGTGGGTCGGGTAGTGAGTGGCTATAGTCGTGACCGCTCGTCGTGAGTCTGGCAGCCTGGCTGCATGCTGCACCGTCCGCTGCGCTTGCTGCACAGGGGTGGCCTAGCTGACCCGTGATGTTTCGAGGGCATTTCACTCACAGAACAATCCACTTTATATGAATCAGCTGGAGTATAGAAGTTTTATGCACAGTTTATTACGTTTCGAAGATATTTGTTTACTGATTCAACAGGCATAACAAAGAATCAACCAAGATATTAATAGGAACGCGTTGACCAATAGTTTGGAGTAGAGGACTCTTTACATAATTTCTAGAGTTACTTCATCCAAAATTAATCGAGCACATATTTAGAGAACAGTAGCTAAATGTATTGAAAATGGTTTAAAACGCCATTTTGTTATCCTTATACCTTATACTACACAGGCTATAAATTAGAGCTATATTTTCCAATTGATGAGCATGCACCAACACATCGCTAAAAATAACTTGGCAACAACATTATTTATCAGTATCTAATATTTCCAACTAATTTGTAAAAGATTTATAATTTCTATTATAAAGTTAAAGTCAATAAAAGGTCAACATATTGTTCGTTTTACACAAGACTCAAACATTTTCAGCGCCTGACCCTGAAAACTTTAATTCGATAAGTAAGGATGCTGATAACACCATTGAGTAATGACACTGACTCTTGAGCGGTGGAAATGTTTTGAATGACAAGTTGTTAAAACTGAAAGAAATTCGAATTTCAACATTGAAAACACAGTCAAAAAACGTTTTTAAACCTTGTTTTATAATTTCCTATACGAGACGCAATACATGGACAAATATCACGCAACATCGAGTTTGCACTATGAGCTAAGAGTTGGCTTTCATGGGATAATGACTTGTAATTATCTAGTCAAAGAAACTCGTATAGTAATCGGAAGAATGCATTAGTCTTAATCACCACCGGAGGTTATAATTTGTAGTTCCTTTCTTTTCCAAGAGTAACTGATCTAGCTGTAGCTTGAGTGTATTCCATTGCTTCAGGCATTTCAAATCAGTTTTACTCTCTCAACCTACCCCGCCACAGCAATTCGCGTATTGGGTATACTTGCATGCTTGAATATGCAGTACGCTCTCTTTATACGTTAGATAGTTGTTCTCTACTGCTCACTTTAAGCTTCCAATAATATTTAACATAATTTCTATAAATACTAAGAACGCATTTCTCTCATTAGTCAAATCACCTATGACCGATAAGTAAAAAATAAAATTCCACTAAACAAAACACGTGAACAGTCATACTGAAGTGCAATGAATCTGTTGTATCATCGGAAATGCAGAAGGGTACCAATTATTTTGACGATTGACCAAATCAATTACTGTATGTAATTGTTATGAGAGCATTGAGTTTATTTCACTGTAGGATACCCTGCCTAAAAATACCAATATACCTTTTAGGATACCTTTTAAGACACATTATCGTTAATCACAACCGCTAACCAGCATGTAGTTACACTGCTCTCGGGCAATTCATGTTATATAAAATAGCGTTTAAGTTTTTACGAGCTTACTGGCTACTCATGCATTTTATCCCCCTCATAAGACTGCATACTAATAAAGAGTTAAAAGTTCTAATGCTTATGATACATTGATACGTGCGACAACGCCGCCTGCTTGTATACAAGAGAAGAAGAGCCTGCTTGTAAATATTGCCAAGTAAATTACTATTGCCTGCGGTTGTTGTTTGTCATGTCGCCGGTTTACGAATAAAACACAGACGACGTATTTCGTTTATTCACATTCCTCTCGAGCGTGCAATTGTTTTCCTATGGTTGATTTATTTCCCGTCTAGATTGTCGCAACGAGGCACGGAGATAAGCCAAGAGTTGTGCAAAGAATGAATAATTGTACATGCTTGAAATTAATGCACGGCTGACGATCACAGATACGCTTACCAATAGTAAACAAAGGAGATTGTTTTCTGAAGAGGTTACACGATAAATTGTGTGTGAAGCTTCGATTGGGTTTAATTTGTTTGTGTTGCAAAAGTTTATGTCTATTTATATTAATTTTGAATTTGAATTTACCGAAACAAAGCTGGGAATGTTGTCCAAGAAAGCGCGTAAAGATCTGTAATTTGAATGGAAGTGCGGTGACTTATGCAGGTTCTCGCTGAGGTCTTCGGTTATTTATTCAGTCTCGTGTATTCTTGTAGTCTTGTAAATAAGGAACATTACATACCTTGTCAACAATTGGAATTTCCTTTAAAAGGAAACGAATTAGGTTGAAATTACCAAATAAATGGAAAAGAGTATAATAGTGGGTGGAAAACGAAACAAAAATTCCCAAGAATTGTATTAATTTTAGTTTTATATTTGAGGTAGTAAACTGTAGGCTAAGTAAAATTATTATATACATGGTCAGGTAACTGATCTTGTAATTTTCATGTTGACTCTTCGACGTAATTACGACCTCATTAAAAACTTTTAAAGGGGCGTTAAATGCGTCCCAAGTTAACACAAAATTGTAACTAATAAAGAAACAGCTTACAGATATAGTATAAACAACATGTTTCCATACTAATAGTGCCCAAAAAGGACCAATTCATTCACAAGATTGCTTATTATGTTTACAATTTACCAAATACGTTCCAACCTATGGGTACCGAGTTCCAACGTATGCATGAATGTGTAACAATAATACATTGTTTATACATACATATCGTATGGAAGAATACAAGAATGTATTCGAAAGTCATCATTGTAATTTTGAAACACATTCAACCAGTAACAAAAATAATTTTAAGGGTCCGATAAGGTATATTCTCTAGCAAGCCAATTGACATTAACAAATGGAGTGATGCGTAATACGTAAACAACCGTCGAGATCACACATCACATCTTACACACATCTTGCAGCAGTTACATATTATCTGACACATACAAAAACTTGTAAAAAGACAGCCAAGCATTTCACATCCAAAATGATTAAGATATAAGAACCAGCCAAGTCTTAGACACCAAAAAGTGTTGAGATCTACATGAAGAGCCGCGCGTCGTTTCATCCAGCAGTTGTGCCCTACAAAGTTATGATATCATTTCGCCCGTGACTAAAGCGAAGTGATGAATTTCAACACTATACCTGAACAAAACATGATGAATGAAACATAAAGTACAGCTTATTCATATAAATCAATGCATTCATATATAATAAACAACACTAATAAAACTTGGCGCATTGAATTTGCGTGACGGCCATACGAGCGTTGAGTGACTAATATATAGATATTAGTCACTCAACGATACGAGTGACACTTTCCAATATCTCCCTCACGTTCCCACAACGTCACACACATCTCCATCATCAGAGTATGCCTGGTTCTCTGCGTAAAGTTATGTGGAGAGTTCGATGCAGGAATGAGCAGAGAGCGATGATGTACAATGTAGTAGTGAAACGCCGGACAAGACTGAACTAAACTAAACTGCATTTACACGCAACATATTTCTATACCTGCATTGTGATTACTTTATATTGTTCAAGAACCAGCTTTATGGTGCACTAACTTCAAACGGCATAAGATTTCGATCTGGATCCGGCCATACATAATAATTTGAAAAGCAAAATGTGTCCATACATATGAAAATAATTAAATAATGAGTAGTCGATGTTGAAAAAATCTGACCTATTCGAACTGTCACGTCACTGTCTTAAAGGCCACAATCCAAACCTTATTAGACCAACGTCTTGAATTAGCAATAATTTAAGAATATTCCTTAATTTGACTCCCAGGCGGAAAACGACTGTGCTATTACATTTCGATTTTCTTCACGATTAGAAGTTGGCTTGGGCTTAAAACCCTATGAAAATACACCATACTTGTCTCATAGTGTATGAGCCACTTTTTGACTAAAAATGTACCCTGAATAAATTTACAGCGGACTTTACCAGCTCAACAATTTAATATATAATTAATGTTTACACTCCAGTATCCAAATGTTACTTTTGCGGTGGGGGTGGCGGGAGGGTTAAAAACTATTTCTTGAAGATTTTCTTCTCTAAACCACCATTTATATAGAATAATGCTGTGTATTATCAAGAAACAAAAAATAATACAACGCACAGTAAATAATCAGTGTCCAGGTGTTGGTATTCACGAATAAACATAGATAAGAAATATACGTATAGCCTAACGTCAACTGGATGAACAAAAAATGGACAGGGTAGATGGACAGTATAGTTACCATTGTGAATTATTACGCGTGGACTTAGTGACAAGTCTGTAACTATAAACTGAAATTAATGTAGAGAAATGTATTATATAATAGTATCCCTGAATACAGTTCAAATTTTAATGTTGTATTGTTGGCAAATGCTAAACGACTTCATGTACAAAGATCTGATAGTCCGCTGATTGAAACATCGCCATGTGGGTGAAGGCCTGTCTGTATATCAGATTGTATCATATATTTCATTTAAAATACAATAAGCCGAAATGTCCTTCGTCTAGTAAACTGTACGCAATCACTTCTTTAGATGCAGCATTGTATTTGTCGACGATCAATAGGCTACATTGCTATGCAATCAAGTTCTTTACGTCCCTAATGATTCTCCACACTTCCAATTATTAAACAATCGCTCCGCGAGACAGTCTCTACTCAATCTCAAAAAGAATTCCTTCAGTAAAATGTTGTGGGTTTGAATCCCACCAGCAACTATCCGCCAGAAACGTTTTCCGAAATATCACCGAAAATAACGCGAATACAAATTACAGATATCAAATTGGTCAGAGTCTGTATAAATATAAACATATTTTTCATCAGTTATGTTGTATGTGAAGGGCAATCATATAAAACCATGCAATATATTTTCTTTCAGGCACATTACATATTAATATTCATGTCACTTTTCGCCACTGTTGGTAGTAGCAAATGCCTACAACCGACAGGAGGTCACACATTTTTAGCGCTGTGATAATGATTATAGGCTGTTTACTTACAGGAATTTGCACGAGTGTTCCATTGTTGATAACGCTGTGAGCGAAGAGAGGAACAACGGGCACGGTACCATTCTTCAGGAAGATCGGTCCCTGTATGGGCGTTACCTCTGGCATGGGGTTGTGTCTGAGCTCGGGGGGAAGTTCAGACACGTCTTCGTCGTCGTAGCTATAGTCGTCGAAGTCGTCGTCGTAGTCGAGAACTGCGTGGAGGGAGGTTTTCGCATCTGACGAAGAGAAATCTGTGATCTTCGTGTACCCAGCCGGTATCGACGGGTAGGGTTCTTGTTTCTGTGGGGGAGCTGCCGTGTTTGTACGGAAGTTGTCATTACTGTAATATCGTTGCGTTCTTTTTGCTTCTTGCGCTTCTGGGGGCGGCAATTGATGAGATTTTGTTGTGGTTGTTGGCGGCGGGATGGTTGTGGAGGAGGTTGTTGTGTTTGTTGTATTTGTTGTTGTTGTTGTAGTTTGCTGCTGCTGGTAGGGCACCTGGTTTCTGTAGGGCTCGTTAGATTGTCTCCTGGGCACGGTGGAAGACGTCCTGGATGGCACCGACGGTGGTACCGGTGGAGGGTAGTTGTAAGTCTGTCTTCCACCCAAATGCTGCTGCTGTGGCGGTTGAGGGTGGTTCCACAGAGAATTAACAACCGGGTGGTTGTACCCTCCGTACCCTCCGGCAAGGTAGGGGGTGGGGGGTGCAGGAGTAGCGTATGGTAAACTGAAATTAAGCAACGCCATTGTCTGAGACTATTATTAAAAAAGTTAGATCGTGTTGTATAGAACAAAGAACGAATACAAACAAGCGTGATGTATGTGGTCTACTTAACTCGGTCGTAGGTCTAAACACAAGTCTGTGGTAATGTCGTGTTGTTGTTGTTTGAAAATGAAATGACAACCTCAGTCTCACACGAGTTACCGTTCATTGAAAGAAAACACACGCGAGTCGGGTGATCTGGGCGCGAGTTTGTCACGGGCGATGTCGCCGATGTCACCCTCGGTAGCGAGCTACCCGTGGTCGGTGGTACTACGGACGTCCACACCCGAGCATGGATAGCACGCGTGTGTCACCACTCGAACTCGTAGGCCGCGAGACTGTCGGCCTTTACCAACAATAATACCTCTGCAGAACAGAACGGCACCTCTGTGATCGGAGACTGGAGTAACTGGGCTAGGAGAGGGTCATGAGCAAGAGAGGGGGGAGGAACGATTTAGTTCACAATTACGCATTAGCATTTGTCTCTCTCGCGCGCTCTCTTTTTCCATATGATTTACATACAACTTTCTCTTTCGGTTGATCACAGAATCTGCAAGCTCAAGCCTGTCTGTTTGTTGTTTGATTATTTTTCCGCGTCCAAACTTTTTCGTTCGAAACATGGACATATGAGATTGTTTGTGTGATAACACATTAATTATTAAAGTGCTTTGAGGGCATATCAGAAACGTTTCCAAACAATCTCTAAATGATCAGTTTATTCGTTAAACGCTTTATCCTGCGGCAAAACATATGAAGCCAACCTCTTTGCCTTAGAAGTTTCGAAAACATGTAATTTTCATGTTTGCCAAATTTAATAAATACATATATTAACTCGCGCAGTGGAACCATTGAGTTTATGCTGTAAACTCTAGTGGATCCCTCCAGAGTTTATCAGGTGACTATAAATAAAATGAATTACTGCTTATAAATAGGCATTCACATGTTGATATGAATAAATTTGCTACCACTTGCGTGCAAGTTGCTTCATAATCAACTGTGATTTTTCATGAGCTTGACTTCAGGAACGATGGTTGGTCCTTGGTCCGCTTCTTTAATCTTGATATCACATAATATTATTTGTTTTAATGGAAAAATAAAATAAAAACTATATTTTACTTCATATATTATCCTAAGTTGAAATTTATGTAAATATAGTTTTTAGAAAGCAATATGTTTACAAGAAATTGTATCGTTGTGGATTATAAAAAAAAATTGTCACCCATTCTAAGCCATGATTATTCTGATCGCAAGCGCGCAGTGTTATTATTTTTCTAGTTAGTCAAGAGATAAACTGAGCTAGAACTAATCTAATATAAGATGGATAAAAAACAATTGCCAAAAATGTAGCTTTTGTGTTCTTCACTTAGTCAATGGGTTTCCCAAGTGTTTGAGAATTACGGCCCATAGACATAGACTATTGGTTGGTCTCGGTTAGCGCTTGATCAAAGACCTTGCGAAGACAAAAACTGTAATCTTGTCTGGTCGGTTGCATCACGATTCACGACTATCTCAGCGAAACAGCTGATGCTAAAGATCGTGATCTCATAACGGGGTCTGTCACTCAGCTACATCTCTACACAACCTCGCCCTAAGAGAGTACACGTCAAACTATCTTGAAAAGTTTCTTGTGAGAGTTTGCTTAGCTGATGTAGAGATTTCTGTCATCCCTATTCGCTATTAGCCTCCCGAGATAGGTTACGACACTCGCTGAATCTCTAGAAAAGTATTCTATCAGAGTTACACAGAATCTTGCACCTATCACTCAATCATATATCTTCTTATAAGTAATCAAATGCAGACATCACTGATGTCTTGTCGTTAATGACAGTTTAAAACCGCTTGGGCTACTTTTTTTCTCGCTGGGCCGTGTAATTGTTGAACGTTGCAAATAAAACTTGAAAATAGATGAGAAAAATAATAACTTAATGTGAATGAAAAAATGTGTTTCACAGTGTAATAGTCGGAAAAATGAATCATAATTGAATGTACACGATTATTAATTTAAAATAATTAGAAATAACGCTAGATCAAAGAAACTATAGTAGAACAGGTATTTATTCTTTAAATAAGTGTTTAAATAAGTTTTTTTAAATAAGTGAAATACCACGCTGGGTATTCTCTTGAGACCATAACCCATTCAGTGGTAATTTTACTCAGCTAATACTTCCTTTCTTCCTTTGTTGCTGAAAGGATATTAGTATTACGAAAAGGTGATATTAGACTGTAGCCTATCATCCAACTATGGACTTTCATTCTTTCAATAATAACTGATGTAACAAGTCCACGACCACACGAAGTCAATGATCAGATGAAATCAAATCAATTATCTCTTCAAGAGATCAAATTTATCAACATCATATTAACGTGAAATAAAATATTGTGCAGAGTTGTTACAAGTGCAAAATATACACATTCAACAGATGAATCAATGGCGATTACTTACGTAAATAGCGAAGGGATTGTTCCAGTTAGTCTAAGGTCACACGACAGTGGAAAAAACGCATGAACCAAACAAAAGAATGCATTTTCCACGAAGAAACTCGTGCATTTTGGCACCTTGTACTCGGTTTAAGAATGTGATCATTCTTGCGGCTTTGATATCGTATTGAATATCTTTCGCCTAGGCGCTAAATACAGAACTTGCAACACAATGAAGTACAGCCATGATTAATTGAGTATTGACAAATAGAAGTTGCTACTTTGTGTTTTGCTTTAATGAGATTAATTTATTGCAATTTACTATAAATAGCTTACAGAATGAAACTTAGCAGTGCGGTTGATATATTGCAGGTATACAACTCTGATTCTTGCATAGCTATTAAAAAATGTATATTGGTGTCAACTTTCTTCACTGATTATACTTCAACATTGATTAATAATTTGATCAATCAACGTAATGTGCAGTGAAGTTGAGTATGACAATATGTTATAAATGTTGGAAGTAACGACATGACTTCAAACAACTCATATTTCATGTTTATACAAATTGCATTTTGAATTAATAACTACGTATAACACACACAAACACGTATACTTAATTAATTTCACGAACTATGTTAATTCAAACATTTACATTGATCTGTGGCTATGTACTTATTTGATTAAATAAGAAAAGTAGCCAGAAGTTATGTCGTAACCCTTGTACTAAACGTTATGCGCAATTTGCTGTTTTCTATTTTTAATAACGGAAGTCAACGAAATTTCCAAGAACAATTCGGTTTGCATATATTCGTCAATCCAACGTTGAATAAGAGCGGAGAATCCAAGATTATTTTACCATCGTGGGAAATACAACTAAGTACACAATAAACTATGTATGTTAATGCTGATGATAATCTTGAATGCATATGAATGAGGTACATTCTCTCCATAGCTTGTTACCACTATATAACAATAACCTACAATCTCAAGTAAAAGAAAACTCTCGATTAGTTTTTTTTTAAAGATAACTGCAATTACATGCTAAAAACTAAAGTGAAGTGGATTTGATCGAAAAGTATGAGAACGAGACTTGAAAAGAAGAAGAGTGAGTAGGGATATGTAGAATATACGTATTTTATAAAAAAAAAATATGTAGAACATCAATATTGAGAAATTCTAGAGGGGTTTTGGTGAATGAGATCACTCTCTAAGGAGATAAATATTTGGATATTGTATTTATGATATTATTTGAATGAAATGATAATAAAACCATCTCCATTTTAATACGATTGCTATGATTGCTGTTTCGACTGTACGTCTCACAATATCGCATTGGAATAATACAACCAAATGAACCTGGCGTAAGGTCACATGAGGCATGGCGAGCGAGCGAGAGAGAGAGAGAGAGAGAGAGAGAGACGTCTCATCTGCATGGAATAAATCTCTGTAACGTGATGTAGTGCAGAAGGCGAGATTTCCTCCATTGAAAACAAACACACGCGTGTCCTCGCGAAAAGGATCCATGACAAGCTGGAGCAATTTGTCTCTAGATATGCGGAAGATGGAATTCTCCGGCCGTGTGTCATGGGGTATTACCTACTGGGGCAACCCACACCGTATTTAAATCTGAGAGGATTGGCTGTCGTATATAGGAAATCTGGGTAAAATGTATAAGTATATGTACTTTACTTTCTGTCAATAATCTTAAGGTAACTGTCCAAATCAACAGTTTACAATGCCATTCATGCGGATCATGCCAATGGTTAGACGAGTGAGCGCAGCGAACGTATAGTCTACAACCGTTGGGTGTCTAGAGACACCCAACGCTACAACGCTACTCGATCGGGCCTTGGTCGTGATTAATTCTGTTTGTTAAATGTTAAATGTTAAATGTTGAATGTTAAATGTCTGTCTGTCTATCCGGTCCCATACGGCCGAACGGCCAAATAGACTGAGCTGAAATTTTAAACAGACATCCGTGACCAGGTAACTGAGAACTGCTAACAAAATGAGCACAATCCGTTGCGATTTAAACCTGCAAGAAATAAAAAACTGAAAAATACGTTGCCAATGTATAGGAATTATTTTAACGACAATGATTTTGATTTTGAAATAATATTTTTTGTTTGTTATTTACCTGGCTGTGAAATGACGTGTCCAAGGTTAATCGAATGTTGGACGTCAAGGTACCCCCAAATTCCGCTCGTAGATTGAGTAAACCTTGCAATATTTTCACGTATTTCGTACTGGCTATGTTTTCCATAGTATTGTCACAGATGATGGACTACACTGCGTTATATGCATTTCAAAACATGTTAAATAATTTTAAAAAAATACAATCCAGAAATTACAAAATCTTTCCCGACCAGGGGATTGAACCCACGTCTCCAACATTTCGGTTATAAGGGCGCTTTAGCCAACTCGACTAGGGAAACGCCAAAGTCGTTGTTAGACGAGTGAGCGAGTCATGTGTTGAGTACGATGAAACATTTGCATTTAAGTTTGATTCGTATTAAATAATAGGGTATTTAAGTTTAGGTCATAGTTTAGGCCATAATGCTCCACTGTAGCCTATGATAGGCTAGGGAGGCCTAAGGTAGGGGGAAGAAAAGGAATGTTACCGGATACTCAACACATGGCTCACTCACTCGTCTAACAACGACTTTGGCGTTTCCCTAGTGTGTTGCATAAACGCTCGTGTTTCCGTGTGTAAAGTGAAGAATGTTGATAGGGAAGAAATTTGATCATAATTGATTCGTTAAACGGTCCAATGTTTTGCTCAAGCAAGCCCAAATAAAGTTGTTTCAATACAGTTTGTCTAGAGATATCATATTCAGGATTAGGAGAAATTAAATTCTCCTGGACCCAAAATGTCTGACGTGCGACCATTTGTATTAAATTGAACCCTTGCATTCAAAGAATTGAACATTTTTGGGCTTCTAGTGTATTTTTTAAAGCTTCAGTTTTATTATTAAAAATAAACAATAAAACAACTAGTAGCAAAGCTTTTCAATTAATACCAGTATTGTGGTGAGTGAATTCAGTGCGGTTTGTGGTTAAACCTGGCCATGATCACACTGTCTCGCGAGGCGTGGTGGACTCTACGATCGTCACGTAGCGAGGCGAAGCGGATACGATACGCGTCGATCACGTAGGCAGGTGCGAAGCAATTGAAAATCATTTTGATTATGTAGT
Source organism: Sweltsa coloradensis (assembly GCA_024449915.1). Lineage (NCBI taxonomy): Eukaryota > Metazoa > Arthropoda > Insecta > Plecoptera > Chloroperlidae > Sweltsa > Sweltsa coloradensis. Next base: position 73,503 of record JAMZAV010003073.1, read on the forward strand.
CTACAGTTGTGGACACGGCAATCAACCATGACAGCAAATGCAAATATTTCATTGTTTGGAATGGTATTTTTTGTTTTTGTTATCACTTATCAATGTTGTTGTTGTTGCTGCTGTTACCAGCACTAAAATATATTCTGGGCCCGGGGTAGAAAATCGTAAAGGCGATTCAAGAGAACTCGCAAACATCAGCTAGTATGTAAGGGAGTATTATTACTCCCCGAAACTAGAGTCGAGCTTTGGCAATCGTCGTCAGGTTCGGGGATACCTCCACCACGACCTCTCCGACGACGACAATGACGACATGACAACACAACACGAACGATAACAAAGACGATGACGACCGCGACGTGAGAATTCATCCTTGCCTCCCCATATCCCCTAGGCTAAAGTGGCGCATTATGATGTACATGTTGACGAGCACTTAAACTTAATAAATGTTAAAAATCCTCTGTTACTCAGTGTAGATATCGACTGTTCGGTAATATTTTTTCCATTTTAATGCACAGTTTCGAATTTCTTATGAGTATTCTTTCGACTTTTTAGACGAGTGAGCGTAGCGAACGTAAGTCTTTCCTAACGCTATACTCGATCGGGCCTTGGCCGTGAGCATTGTCTGTTAAATGTCTGTCTGTTTGTCCGGGCTCATACGGCCGAACGGCCAAATAGATTGAGCTGAAATTTTAAACAGACATCCGTGAAGAGGTAACTTAGACCTGCTAACAAAATGAGCGCAATCTGTTGCAAGAAATAAAAAACTGAAAAATACATTGAAATGTATAGGAATTATTTTAACGACAATAGTTTTCATTTTGAAATAATATTTTTTGTTTATTTTTTACCTGGCTGTGAAATGCCGTGTCCAAGGTTAATCGAATGTTGGACGTCAAGGTACCCCCAAATTCCGCTCGTAGATTGAGTAAACCTTGCAATATTTTCACGTATTTCGTACTGGCTATGTTTTCCATAGTATTGTCACAGATGATGGACTACACTGCGTTATATACATTTCAAAACATGTTAAATAATTTAAAAAATACAATCCAGTAATTACAAAATCTTTACCGACTTTTGAACCCACGTCTCTCACATTTCGGCTATAAGGGCGCTTTAGCCAACTCGACTAGGGAAACGCCAAAGTCGTTGTTAGACGAGTGAGAAAGTCATGTGTTGAGTACGCGGGAACATTTGCATTTAAGTTTAATTATAATACTCGTATAAATAATATGGTATTTAAGTTTAGGTCATAGTTTGGGCCATAATGCGCCACTCTAGCCTATGATAGGCTAGGGAGGCCCTAGGTAGGAGGAAGAAAAGTAGTGTTATCGGGTACTCAACACATGGCTTACTCACTCGTCTAACAACGACTTTGGCGTTTCCCTAGTAGTAATACACTGTAGTCATATTGATGATATTGATTGTTGATATTGATGTGTATTGATTGTAATTAAATTTGTACCGGTGTGTGCAGTGTGTGAGTGTGTGTATCGTATTCAGTTCTAACACGCCGATGCGATACATACAGCTCATGCGTTACGAGTGGGATTCGGAAGGTCAAGAGATCGAATCCCGCCACCGGCAATCCTAACTGAAGATTTTCCGAAGTTTTCTACCGTCGTTCAGGCGAATGCTGGGATTAAGTTCTCTTAGAAATACCCTGAGACATTCCCTTTAAAATTATCCCATCATCCTAATAACATATTTAGTACCCTCTGAAGAAAGTCACGCCGGGTAAAGCTGATGTGGTACCTTACAGTGGGCAACCACATGAAAAAATTAAAAAGTTATACAATATTTACAAAGGAGGACAATGAACCTAAGTTTTATAAATGCACACATACAATAATAAGTAATTTAAAAAGTCTCCAATTTGTTACTCGTTTAAAGAAATGTTTTCAATATTCACATTTTTGATGTTTTTGTTTTTAATCTGACATTGCCATTTTATTAATACAACTATATGAACGTCAAGTCTTATTTAGATTTATCAGTAGAATGTGCTACAAAATCAAAACACGTATTATCTGAGTCAAATCACAAAGCCATTTTGTTCTGCCACTGTGCAATTTACGTAATACAAGCCCAGCAGTCACGCTTATCACAGACTCTACCATGTTATCACGAGCTTATCTTTTCCCACAACGTCATTCGCACTCAGGCAGC
>JAMZAV010003074.1:0-75997 GCA_024449915.1 Sweltsa coloradensis
AAATCTTTATCGACTCTGCATAGTATGTACACATCTGACCCTGTGTCCAACAATTAAGTCGGGTAGGGGATAGGAAATTAATCCACAAATATCTGGCCTCTAGGTAAATCAAAGCCGGCTGGCCATGTCAGACGCTTCCCTCACATTCTCTCTTCCTTCCTCTGTATCATCTTCACTTTCTTCTTCCTCTGAATTTTTGCTGTACTTTTCTCTCTTACCACCACCGTTCCTGATTGACCTCTTCCAATAATAACTAGGAAAAAAAAAAGAAAAAAAAAGAGGAAAAGAAAAAAAAAAAAAAAAAAAAAAAAAAAAAAAGAGAAAAGAAAAGAAAAAAGAAAATAAATATGTAATTATTGGATTAAGAATATCGGCACAGCATTTTTTAGTTATCTCAGAAACTAACTTAGACTGACTTATAACATTTAAAAACAATTCATTATTCAATTAGTATTTTAATAACTATGAATTAATTGTAATATTTATGGCGGTAAAAAAACGTTATTGAAACGTTATTGAAATACTGTTAAATAACGTTACGGTAATACCATAGTTTATACGTTTGTAGTTGGTATTTCAATAACCACGAAAAAAGGTAATATTAAATACCATAAATAACGTTATTAAAACGCTAATAATCCCACAGTTATTTGTAACGTTTAGGCAACTACAAATTTATACATATGAAATTGGTATTTAATAATTATGAAATAAACGTAATCTTTATTACTGTATTAAAACGTTTTTAAAACGTTACTGAAATACCGTTATTTTAACGCTACGGGCAATACCAAATTATAACCGTATGTAATGGTATTTTAATACCCATGAACAAAACATGATATTTATTACCATTAAAGTATTAAAACGTTATTGAAATACCGTTATTTTAACGTTGTGGTGTAACCAATTTGTATGTGTTTTAAATTTTGAAATTTAAAAACAGTAATAATTTCAAATACCATTTGTAACCGTATAATAACGTTTTAAAAACGTAATCGAGATACGGTATTTTAAATGTTTTTTGCATACGATTTTTCATATGTAATATTTTGGTAATTCCATAACCATAACATTAAAATACCATTCCATACCGTAATAAAAACGTTTTTATAACGTATGTGTTTCATAGGGGAGGTTATTAAAACTTGTAACACTATGAAATATTTGGGCGGATTATTAGAACCTCAACCTTAATAAACATATTTCAAGTACAATATCAAAATGCTATAAAAGACTACATATATTCAAAAGACTGAGATATTTCCTTACAGAAAAAGAAAGTGCGACGTTTTACACCAGTTTTTTGAGACCAATTCATGAATATTGCCCTACTATAACAGGAGTAACGACGAAGTAAAAACTTACGGAAATTAGAAAATAACCCCAAAATAGGGCATCGCGTATCATTCATTAGTAACAAAAATAAATTAATAAAAACGCGGGCGGACGACAACATATCTTCTTTCGAATCCAGGCTAACAAGAATTTACAAAGCATTTCACGAGAAACCAACCTGCAGATATCCTGCCTTGTTTTAGAAAGCCCGATATAATAGAGGTCTTCGCTCTGTAGCGAACAACAATATAGTAGTGCCGAAAGTGAATAAGGAAACTAGGGGGAAAAGGTCTTTCGGGTATATATCAACACAGAGGTGGAATTCCTTACCAACTAGCTTGAAAACTGAAAACTCTCCAATTAAGTTCAAATACACGCTTAAAAATATTATTATGAATTTTAAAACGTTCTTTTAGGAAACCCGATGCAAATCAGACAGTACACTTCTTATTATTTATTTGGTATTGCTTTACGTCTCATATTTATGCAACTTGGCTAATCGAGACTAAGGGAGAGACGTAAGGGATGACGCGGGGGGACAAGGGGTGGACAGGCCTGTGCTGGTCAGAACCAGCCACAAGCATATGGGGAAAGCAGGGGTTCCCCCACGTCGTGGTCGTCTCCGTCTGTGTCATCATCCGTCCGTGTTGTCTTCGTCGTCGCAGTCGGGGAGGTAGTCAAAGGGAAGGGGTTCCCCGACGACGACCCAGAGCTCGCCATTAGTTTCAGGAAGTGAAACTCCCCTATTCACGGGCCAAACCGCGAGAAGGTGTCGAGTTGGAATTTATTGGTTTAGTATTGTAACCTTATGATCAGAAGTATGGGTACAAAGATAAAATGTATATAAAATCATATTACTTACTTGGCAATAGATTTATATAGATATAGATTAGTATTAGACGTTTATTATTGGATGAATTGTTTAAAATTGTATGTTCTCTATGAAATATTATAATAGGCCTAACTAACTATTCCTTATTGCTTAACAGAATATAAAATTATATTATAAAAATAAGATGGCAACCAATAGTTTAATACTAAGTAAGAAATTGTTATTTCCAATTTAAATAGATTATCTTAATTTAATATAAGGGCATCAAGTAGGAGTGTATCATAACATGTAACTTTATTAAAATGTATGTACTAACTACTTTAAAGAAACCCTAATAAATAATAATAATAATAATAATAATAATAATAATAATAATAATAATAATAATAATAATAATAATAATAATAATAAGGCTATAAATTGCATTGAAACAGTTGAATTTTGTTAATTTTTGACAGTTAGTGGTAAGCATATATTCATTTAGAGGCATTATTTGTAACTTCAGCAAGGTAATATATCTAAAATAGTATAATACTTAGCCATTTTACGTAAGCACCGTTAACTATTTTGCAGAATCGAGAAGATTGAAGTCTTCTAAATTCGTCAAATAAGAAAAGATTTATCAAAACGAAAAGGCAAGGAGGTTGAGAAGCGAAGACCTCATCACCGCCTGAAATTGATGAATCATTGAGAAAAGTGTTTTTCATTCTTTTAAGTGCATTGACTTTATAAACAATAACAAATAATAGGTGACTTTGACAGATAGTAGAATAATTTATCTAGAACAAGGAAAATAGGGAATAACAGACGATGGATGTTTCTGTAATGGAATCACTACAGACCACCAAAGCTGGAAAAAATGAGACAGCGCATCAAATGGACAGAAGATATGAACATTTGTGTGATGCGTAGCTATTATAGGGTAACGTTATTAGAGACTGTTTTAATAGGTTATCGACAAGAGCTCCATAGGGAGTTTGTTCGTGAATATCCATTTTTAGAAGTAAGTGAAACAGAGAATAGCTGACCAAAGAAGAATTATAGTTAAAAATAAAAATGTTACCAGTAAAACATATTAAATAGAATAAAACGCGAAGTGAAGAACGAACTACAAGCGCATCAAGATGATAACGGCAATACATCAGCAGAGGACAGCGAAGAAGAAGACCACTTCATACCAGAACTACTAGAACTACCAGAAATACCGGTATGCCATACCTGCAAGAACTTTCAAATCTACCAGACACACCAGAACTTCCAGACCAACCAGAACGTCCAGACCTATCAGAACGTCCAGACCTATCAGAAACGTCCAGACCAACCAGAACATCCAGATTTACCAGAACGTCCAGGCCTACCAGAACGTCCAGAACCACTAGAAATACCAAACCAACCAAGAAGATCAAGATACCCAGAACAACTAGACGATCAAACACAAGAGGGAGAATATGCATAACGCAATAGAAAATACACCTGACTATGATCATCTAAAGAACATCCTAGCTTTAGCATTTACAACAGCCATGTCAGAGTTTGCGCACATACAACCAAACAGAAGACCATACATACCTAAACCCAAGCATTCAAAGGAAATGAAGACAGCGGTACAACATAATGAACACACATATTTTATCAGATACACACAAGACGAACTATCATTTGCAGACGTTCATGCGGCAATCTATTGTGCCGCTGTAGAGTGGTTAGATATTTGGGCTTAAAGGTAAAATCTGCAACATCTTCAAAGACAAAACAGGAGAAGAAAAGTACGAAATGGAAAAGCGACTAGTTGAGCTTAGGAGAGATATCGGTCGACTGGAACAATACCGAATGGGTAATTCGATCTAAAAATGTGATAAGATACTGCCAAAATATATTTGAAAGATTCAAGGTTCACGCAAAGCATGAAACACTTAGCAAATTCATTCACGAATATTTGGATACACTTAAACAAAAAGTAAGTGCTCTAGCTAAGAGATTAAAAAGATATAAAAAATGTAGTATTAGAAAAGAACAAAACCGAATGTTTAAAGAAAAGGAAAAACAGTTATACCAAAAACTATCTAGTACCGAAGAAATAATAGGAAATTGAACACCAACTAAGACAGAGATAGAAGAGTTTTGGACAGGAATATGGAGTAACCAGGTAGCACACAACCAGGATGCACAATGGATTCAAGACAAAATAGCTAGGATGAGCGATATTAATGAGATGAGATTCGAAGGTATAACTATTGATGAATTAAAGTCGACAATCAGTGCTACACATAGCTGGAAAGCACCAGGTAATGATAATATTCAAAATTTTTGGTATAAGAAATTCAATACTACTCACAATCCAAATTAGAAAATTCTTTACTGAAGGAGTAACCTTTCTCAAACCAAAGGACAATGACACGAAGAACCCAAGTAAATATCGGCCAATTACATGTCTACCAACTATATATAAAATATTGACTTCATGCATAACAAATAAAGTATATAATCATTGCGAAGAACACAATATCATGGCCGAGGAACAAAAAGGATGCTGTAAGAACTCACAGGGATGTAAAGAACAACTTATTATTGACTCTACTGTAATGAATCAGGCACACAATAAGAAAAGGAATATTCACGTAAACTACATTGACTACAAGAAAGCCTTTGACTCAACACCACACACATGGCTTATTCAGATTTTACAAATATATAAAATCAACCCAGTAATTGTAAACTTTTTGAAGACAGTAATGGAGACATGGAGAACAACACTAAAACTAAATTGAAAAACCAGCAGTAACTACAGATCCAAACAAAAAAAAATGGCATTTTCCAAAGGGTGACTCATTTAGGCTGGGATGGCGACGAAAACCCCCCCCCCCACGACCGTACCAGCAAAAAGAAAACATCATCTAAAAAAAAAATTTTAAAACCATTTAAAAATGAATTATTTTAGTAGAGAAAGGGATCGTTCACTCTTTCGTAAAGGGTTCCCGACATTATTTCCCAAAGTAGCCCATTTAAAACAAAATTATTGCCCAAAAAATAATGTAGTTAGCAAAAATTAATTTTTAAATTGCAATGGTTTTTTCCTCATTTTCGCCGTTTAGTAGTCCTGGCAACAGCGCACGAGTAGCGGCCGTGATCGGCCGGCAGTGTCGAGTTTCGAGGCGAGCTGCGTCATCTTATTGGGCATCTCTTAGCATGGGACACAAGCTTTGAAGGAGGGGGGGGGGATATGTTGATTTTGATACTCGTTTAAAATTGGGGCAAAACAAAACCATGACATCTCTAAACCCCCGCTGAGTGGTTTTTGAAATTTCGGGATTGATTTACAAACATGTACATTTCGTTTTTCAACATAGCAAAATACAATATTTGCTAGTAAAATTAAAGTCTTTTAACGTGTACGCCTATACAATCTTTTACCTCTGATGGAGCTTCAGTCACTTTTTTACAATATAATTAGCAAAAGGGTGAATAACAAAACCAATGGGGTGCACTCTTCGTCTTATTTGAGCTTGACGTGTTTTTTTTTTTGTTTAGGGTACTTGGAACGAGCTATTTCCCCCCCAAAACTTTTATTTCATTTATGTTTTGTTTTATAATCTTGATATATACAAGTAACATGTTCATTCTTTAAAAACAATTAACATACATTCAAGCTATGGGTATTAAACACCCAAGCAAAGACTTGATTTTTAGTTATAAAATAGAAAATACAAAAAACAAATTCACATTAATAATCAAAATACATTTACAAAAATGCAAATTTTTAAATACAAAAATAAAACACAGGCTAAAAGACATAGGCCTCTTAAAATAATGTATATAAATTAAACTTAGTTTAAAAGCCTATATTTTAGCATTAGGGTCTTATTTGGAAAAAGTAACAAATTAAAAAAATAAGTTCAAATTTTTTTCAGCTTAAAATTAGCCCCATAATTCGTGCTATAATTTTGTGTTGTCAGCCAAAAAACTTCATCAATTTAATATTCAAAAAATATAAAATAATACAATAGACAATAGGGACAGAGAACAAAAACGGAATTTCACAAAACGAATTAAAATTTTTAAACTACTCGGAAGCTTCGAAAAACGCTTTTTCAGGCGCTTGTTGATGAGTTAATTTTTTAAAAAAGAAAAAAAAGCGTAAAATCGCGATTATCATGAGAATAAATTTTCAATTAGGTACGCTAAAATTTCACACGAATATATTATTCATAAATTGGTTTTTCTGTAAAAAAACCTTACAATCGGATAAAGCATGTGGGTGTTATAAGTCGAAGAAATTTCATAAAAAATCGAAAAAATCGAAAAATTGCGATATCACGAGTAACTTTTTTTCCGATTCCGCTCAAATTTAAAACGCAAAATTATCAATTATAAAAAAAGGGTTCTGAAAAAAAATCATAACAATAGGAAAAGCATGTAGGTGTTTAAGTCGAAAAAAATTAAAAAAATTTTAGAACTGAAATTTTTATAAAAAATTATTTTTTTGATTACGCACAAATTTTCACCGAATATAAATTCATAAAAAAAGGGTTTTTGTGAGAAAATCATACAATGGGATAAAGCATGTAATTTTTTAACCCCAAGAAATTTTTAAAAATCAAAAAAAATCGTATAATTGCTTTTTTTATGAGAAAAATTTTCGATGCGCTAAAAAAGTAGCAGTTCAAGTTCAGAAATTTAAAAAGACCCCATAAAAATTCCTTGCAATTGGAGATCGGTTTACCCGGGAAAATGTGTTCAAAAAAAAAAAAAAAAAAAAGAGAGAAAAAAGAAAAAAAAAGAAAAAAAAAAAAAAATTTCCCGGGGATTTTTTTCTCCATGTGGGAAAATGAAACTTCGTTTTGCTCATCCAATTCATTACATTTTTGATTGTACAATAAATAAGTGGGCCCAATTAAATTTTCATTCAATCATTTCGTAATTTGGGAAAAAAAAAAAATAAAAAATTAAAAATATAAGTCAAATTTCAAAAAATAAATTTAAAATTTGTTAACTTTTTACTTTTTACTTATTGTTTTGTAAAATAAGAAAGGACGGAGGCCATTAAAAATTTTGTCAAACTTTTCGTCAGTTAGGCCAACAAAGAAAACAAAAAAATTAAAAATTAAACACTCGTCTGAATCATTTTCGGCGATCTCTATCTCATTCAATTACACACTATATCAAACTACGATTTTTTTTCATTTTGGAGTTTTGATGTTTTGGAATCGACACTTCACTGGCAAACGCCGCGATGAGTGGGAAGATCGTCCCCGGGTTGGACGAGGTCGGGCATGCTTTTCGGGACACTGAAGCAGCCAAACAGTCTTTTGAACTCCCCCTCGTACTTTTCCGGCTTGGGGATTTCTTTACTTGAGGCGCTCACGTAGAATTGTAGGCCCCAGCATCGGATTTCGTCAAATATATAATGCGATATACCAGCGCCGATTAGCCTTGCTGTAGTAAAGCTTCAGACCGACTTCCCTCGCGTGCTACGTTGAATTTGTTGCCCAAAAGGGGCAAAATAGATCGTCAACTGTACCATCCCAGAGAAGTAACACGTTTGGGGGAGATAACGAGGCGCAGCTGTGATAGGATTCTATCTTTCCGTGTGGAGGTTGTGGGGGCGGGGCTCGGTCATTGATGAAGGATGGATCTTGACGAGTTTGACAGTCCCTATACCCCACCATGTCCTCATAAAGATGGCCCGTTGAAATTTCGCCCTCCCGTCGGCTCCCTCGTGCGCAATCTATGATATGCACTCCATCGTCCTTTCATGCACACCTCGTATACTTAAACACGGGGTGAAGGTCTCGATCAAATCCCCGGGTTTTCGTTGAAATTGGACCCGAGTACCACAGGGTCTGTGATAGCGCTCCATGGCCGAGCTCTTCTACCTCCTCTGTTTGCAAGGGCGGAGAATTTTTCCCTAAATGTTTTCCCAATATGCCACAAGCCCCCTTTTGTGCTCGTATGGGGAACTCTTTCTCATATTTTGACAATACTTCTTGGCGGTCCGTACACCTGGGTGAGACGATCCAATCCTCTAAAGACGTTTTGAGCCACTCTCGCCACTTGACCTCCATGCACAGGGTATCGGGGGCCCTTTTTCTTTACGAAAAGGTCAAAAATTTTCGTTTGTTCGAGCGAGCTGAAGCTGTGGGTATGGGACCATGCACAAAACCCTGGGCTGTCGTTTTGCCATTTTGTAGGATTCTAGACCCCTTTTGGGTCTGGCTGGCGGCAGTTTCTCCGGTTGATAACGTTCTCCTGTGTTTGCCCCTTTTGACAAAAAACGGGTTTGACAAATTTTCTTGATGATCTTTATGGTTGTCTTCCCATTTACTTTGAGGCCCATCGTTTTTGAAAAATTTCAAAAGGGCCGAACAGGTGCCAAAATAAAAAAGAGCCCACTCAAAGCGACGTTGACGAGGGGTTGTTGGTTTTACAATTTCGCTTAAATTTCCAGTAACATCCCGTCGCAATGGGGTTGACAATGCTGTGTTAATTTTTGAGCATGGTCCTCTTTTTGTAGGTATTGATGGCCCAAACCCCCGACTGCCACAGAGGTGGAAAAAACTTAGAAACTCCCCGTAACTGTGATTCGTGCACCATAACATCTCAAAGTCATTGGCTCTTCCATCATGGTGTCTGTGTCTAATTTGTTCGCTACAAGTGCTGTCTGTGTCCTCTTTACCCGTTGTCGTTGTGTAAAGGAAATTTTACGTAGTCTGGATTTTTCTTTAGATTTTCGGTAGTCGTTTTGTGGATGAGATCATAGACAATTGCCTCTAGAGAACCTACTTTGACGATGAATCAGCCCCACTCAGTTTGGGTTCCCCGATGCTTCGGTCGTAAGAAAAAGCGACTCTGCCCACTTCCTTGGTGTGGGCCTACTTTTTACCCTTGAAGGAGAGATGTCGAAGGAGCATTGATACCTTAGAAAAGTAAATATCTAAAACATTTTGGAAGAGGCCCCGACTTTAGACGCATATCGCGGGGGGTGTGGGAAGCAGCCCCTGGGAAGAATGGGAACAGCACCTTCCAAGACGAGGACGTCCTTGCTACGAAAGTCTGCCAGTGACTCCATAAGCCTCTTCTTAGAAGGTATTCCTCATCAAAGGCATCGGCAGCAAAGTGGCGAAACAAATTTTTGGTATTTCTTCTTCTGGTGGCAGCAAAGTCTGCTGTGGGTGCGACAAAAATTTATCAAACCTGAAAAGGGAGGAAAATTTATAAAAAACAGATACTACCCAAAACGGACGGGGAAAAAAAAAAATTAATCCTGATAAGTTATTTTAAGATACGAGAGGTATTTTAACAGGTGTGCGTGTGATACAAAAAATTTTATCCACTGGGGGGTCGAACCATAATTTATACTCAAGCGAGAAATTCAGGTGCTTCGCCAGGGCTTTCAAGGAGCAAATTGAGGCCCTAAACAATTTACGCTCTTGACAATATTTGGGTTTTTACCATTAAAAAACTAATATTTTAAATTTGGAATTTAGTTTACCATATTTATTTCCCCCATGTATATATATTTAGGGCAGAAATTCAAAAAAAAAAAAAATATGTGTGTGTGTGCCTTTTGGTTTTTAGTAGGCGACTATGACGAAACTATGATGGTATTATAGACGAAAAAATTAAAAAGTGCCCCCATTTTGGGGTTTAACCCCGGAACCTTGGGTTGGGTGTGCGGGCCAGCTTTTTATACCAACTTGGCTATGAAGACACCAAAATTAAATTTGTCTATTTCTGGGTTGTTTAGCACATTTTTATAAAGGTATACATTAAACATATCATTTTAAAATTTTTTTAATTTCCCTAAGATTAAATTTAAATTTTTTGGAAAGTCTTTTTAAAAAAAGGGGAAAATATTAATTTATATATGTGTTGTGTGTGTTATTTTGCGCTTTACGGAAATAAACACGCAAAATAAGATGTTTTAAACAAAATTTTCAAAAAACTTTAACGTTTTAAAGACTTTCAATTTCAAGAAGGCATACAGCGCATTTTTTATTTTCTTTAAAATTTTCCTTTAATATTTTATCAATTTTGGGAAAGGTTTTTTAAAAAAGCTATTTGTCAATATTTTTTATGTAATACATAAAAATAGATAGATAGAAACTTTTATTACTTTTGTTTCAGAACAAAGAAATTTTAATCAAATTTGGCATATGAAAAAAAATAAGTACAACCTATAAAAGTGCCAAAATTACCAAATTCAATTACTATGCGCGTGCAGTAAAAATATTTGTTTTTTTACCCAGTTCCCACAAACAAAAAACTGTAAAAAACAGCCAAAACCCTTCCAACCCCTGGCCCTAAGCAAAGAGATCTAAAGAGTGCCAAATTTATACCCCTTTTTTTACGCAAATTTAAACAGAAATTCACTTTGCCCTGTGATGCATCCTTGCAAAAACTTGAAAAAAAATATTTGAAGTATTGTTTAAATTGAAAAGTTTTTACAAATTTTTTTTTATTAATCATTGTCAAAAAACTTGGCTACTTGTTGTTATATGCCTGTAAAATGTTATATGTAAACCTTAATTTTTGGGGGTTCCAGTTCCACTTTTTTAAACTTTTTTTTTTATCTCTTTCTTTTTTTCCGTAAAATATGAACGGGGCACCACCCCTTTTGGGCAAATCGCTGGGGAATTGAAACTGAGAATTAGTAAAATTGCCAGTAGTAGCCATAGCCGTGTTTTAACACACTTTTCCCCCAGAAGGGGTGCCGTACCCCAACCAAATTTTGGAGTGTTGTCATGTACCCCAAAACCCTCGATTTGATAGTTTTCAAATTCACATCACGTTTTAGAGGGGGGGGTGACACCCCGAAATCAACCCAACTCGCTTGGTGTCTAAGGTGCCTGGTGGGAAGTGCACCGCGGTTGGCTGCGGGACCTAACGGGACCTAGATATTCATAACATTAATCCAGGGACAACTCTCCCCATTTTATGATTCTACGTACTAGGAAGCTTCGAACGCTTTTTAGGGACTTTTGGATGAGCGTTATTTTTTTAAACGAAAAAGCGGAAATTTTCGATTTTCATGAGAAAAAATTTTTAAGCGCTCAAAAAAGTGTCAGTTCTAAATCCAGAGATTTTTAAGGCCCCCAGAAAAAAGGATATAGGGTTTAGCCAGAATCGTGTTAACAAAAAACACAAAAAAACTAACCAAAAAAAAAGAAAATAAAAAAAAATCGTAAAATTGCGCATAAAACTTTTAAAAGAACAATAGAAAAAAAAAAATAACAAGAAACAAAGGAATTTACAAACTTCATATATCTTTTCAAGTCCTGAAAAAAGAAGACAACATGGTCTTTAAACGTCGACAGAAAAGTATCACTCCCCCGCTACAAAACAAACCCCATAAAAAAAAATGTCTTATTAAAAAACCCTTTTTTCAAAGGAATTCCCCTTTAAATTTTTTAAAAATTTTTTTTTCAAAAGGTACTACATCACCATAACCTTTAAAAAATCGTAAAAAGTTGATATTCATGAGAAATATTTTTTCGGTTGTACCAAAAAAAAGTGGGGAGGGGCTAAGTTTAGAGATTTTTGAAGGCCCCCTTATTTTATCAAGATCGATAGCCGTTTTTTCCCCGGGAGAGAGCGAGCAAAAAAACAGAAAAAAAAAACATTTAGCTAAATTTTTTAGGGTCAGTGAAATTGAAATCTTCGCTTTCCATCCCCTTACCACTTTTTTACATCCTCAGTTTTGTGGGCACCCTGCAAAATATTTACGTCAGAAAAACCTTAAAAAGGACATTTGCTTAATTTTTAATTTTTTTTTTTGCAAATTTTTTTATTTTTAAGTCATTTTCTCTTTTTATTAAAAATTTTTAGGGGGTGGGTTCCTTGCACTTTTAATAGGGTATATCTTTTTTTTTTAAAATGTATACTCAAAAGGGCCCACAAATTTTTTTTCCCAAAAAGTTAAAAAAACTATGATAAAAAATAAAAAGTACACCCTTTTTTTTTATAAAAAATAGCTTGTGAGTTTTCACAAAATTTTTTTTTACCCGATCCAAAACTTAAAACGTCAATTGTCGTGCCTCTTGCAATGGTGCTTCAAGGGGTATTTTTTATGAGCTCAGACCTTTCAAATAAAAACAAATTAAAGGATTGACGGTCAGGTCTCGATGGTACTACTGTACCCGAAAAACTGGGGGATAGTCGGACGTGCTGCGTGGCGGTTGGACTCATCTTTATCGGGGAAAAAAAAACTCGAGGTTATCGTGGGGGGGGCGTAATTTCTACAATTAATTCTCGTTTTAAAAATACGAATGCATTGAACAATACGAGATTTTTTTTTTGCAGAGGGGGCAAGTAGTATAAGTACTACTCCAATACAAGGGTATATATGACTGGGGCTGAACCAAAATTTCCTGCGGTCGCAAAAAAAATGAAAGTTTAAATTTAAAGGGCCCATTTGACTCATGATCAATGTTTCATGTTTTTTTTTTAATTCGAGGGATGCTTTTATTGTAATGTCGGATCGTCGGTTCAAGCCCGTTACCGCGCCCCGACCGATGGGGTTTTTAAAAAATTTTCCCTAAGCATAGACTAATGTTTGGATTTAGTCCTAGGAAACCTTGGGACTTAACCAAAACCACGAACACTCCCAAATCAACTAGGTACGGTCATAGTTTGTCCCCTGTAAAAAGCCTCACCTAGTTAGGAGATGAGTATACCCTGGCTATAGCGGATATTCCTATGAAAATCTGATTTCATGTGAAATAATAAATGTCAATTCATAATTCTATTTATCTTACCTCTGTGGGTCGTTCTTCGGGAACCGAAACATTGTAAGTGTCTCACTGCTTCCTGACTGGCGCCCATCCACAGTACAGCAGCCCTCAACTTCACACTTTGTCATGGCACTTGCACTGTTAGAAGTCAAACGCCACATAATCAAAATCACCACTCACGCTAGATACGGCCATTCCATCAGCACAAGTATCGAGTGATTATTCGATACGCACGTGTGCCCCCCCCCCCCCCAGTCGAAAGATAAATATTTAATGCTGATGCACTATGCCAGTATTTTTCTTCTGTCGTCCAATATGCTGTTAATGGGGATTTTTTAATCTATGTTTATGTTTGGAATGGCTCTTATATTTTATGTGCCAGCCTGCATCTACTCGAAAAACGATAAGCTATTAGGAAGAGTAAACAAACATTGCCCGAAAACTTTACGCAGACTTTTTCTCATCAGTAAGGCACGTGCATTCGTTTCGATCAAACGTTCGTGAATTCGTGATGAGTGGTGCAATAGGTACAACAGATGAGCCTACGTTTTCTGAAGCTCGTCGTCTACAATTTCAAGATTTCAAGAGAAAAAAAGAAGAATTTTTACTATCCGTAGCGGGGCGAGCAAATTCTATTCAGTGGTGTTCGTGTAGAGTTTGTACACAAATGTCAACTGACAAAGAGTCATATTGTTGCAACGAGAGTGACTTTATTAGTGAATTGCGTGAACGTGAGTCGGTGCAGTGTATAACTCAGCATAGTAGTTTTGAGCACATGATAGTTTTTAAAGATTTTCTCAATATTTTACGCTACGAAAAGCTTTGGAAGAAGAACATCCGTCAGTTCAACACAGAAACCAATGATGTTTGGCGTCATTTAGCATATTCTTTGTTTATTAAATGGCTCCGGGCAGAAACTGATCTAAAAACTGTAGATAGGCATCATAGATTAGTTATTCCGTCCTGTGTGGTCAATCGTATAAGGCAAGCTTTCCCCAGTGACGACGGAGTATACGTGGGATTTAAAGAGATTCCAGGTGAAACTCCTAAATATCCCGCCTAGGATAATAAGGTGAGGTAAGGTATACAGTCACTGATATAATATTGTTTATGTTGTTATGGTGCATTAACCGATAGATTAATATTTTTTTTCCAACGTGACATTTAACAATCACATTGCTGGTGGTAAGAATCAGAGCTTAGCCCCCTAACACCCAAGTATCCTACCACCAGGACAATATACACTAATACAATAATGGGAATATACCAAACACATTCAATAATATAAAACACATAATAACAAAATAATCTCAATATTAGAAACACAAAGAAAAATCACAAAACTACTCATAGATAACACACATAAACGAATACAAAAATGATGGCGAGTGTGAGTGTGAATATGAGTGTATGTGTACGTGTGAGTGAGTGGTATTCGTGTTAATATGTAGTACAAGCGTAACACACGAGAATTATTAGATCGGGAGGTCCCGGTTCGAATGTTTGACGCTCTGGCAGCGCTTACATTTACGTTTTTACGAAAACTGATGCTGTACCATAGCTGCCACAATTAGCGGAATATATTTTTTTGTATTATTTGTTAATTTATTTTATTTTATTTTAAATTGTGGTTTTAAGTGGTATAACTTAGGCATAGTAAGTTAGACACTTTGTGACTGGGGCCTTATGGCCCTTTTCTACTTTCTATGGAGTTGTACAGCTTAATTTACGATTATTTGTACAATTTCGAAATAAATAATAATAAGTGTTGTTGACTAGCGTTATGTATTGTTAATGATTGTGAACGCGGGCCTTCCGCTTGGGTTTTTAGTAGAACAGGACTATTCGACAGATAGACTGGGGCCTGCCTGCCGGATGCCGCACGCCGCTAGCAATGTGCTGTGTTGCAACATGTCGCCAGCTTCGTACCAGTGACGTCACTGACCCGAAGCACGAAAATGAATTTAAAGACTACTGTTGACGTAGGTCGGGAAATGCACACAAACTACTTGGTGTTTATGTTTCTACTTGGTTTTAAGACGAACTTGTCAAAGAGGTGAACGGGCCCTTTAAGACAAAAGTAATAATGTATGTAATAGGTACACATGGAAGTCCTTGACGTAAGTCCGTACAACATGTTAGCTCCGGTTTTAACCGAGTTTGTATGAAATACATCCAATAAAATAATAATAATAATAAGTTTGGGACATTACATACATTTGTTTACTGTGGTGCGGTTGCGGTAATATGGCAATTAAGAATGAAGTTAAGAGAAACTTCTGATAACACTGTACGAGGAGTTAGGAAAACCCGAAGTGGGAACAAAGGTTAGTGGCCAGAATTGGGAGTCTCAGAAGAGATCTCGGACGTTTAACACAATACTCTTATGGTAATAGGGCTAAAAATTTAATGCGGCATGTAAATAGTATATTTCGTAGAATGATAATTCACACTAAGCCGAAAATGAGAATGTGTCTTTAATTGATTACTCGGACACATTAAAACAAAAGCTTAGTGCGCTTTCAAGAGACTGAAAAGGTACAGGTTATGTACAAGTAGAAAACAACAAAATGAAATGTTTCAGCACAATGAAAAGTATTTCTATCGACAGTTGCAAAATGGACTTACACCAATTGATAACGGTACACCATCAGAGAGCAAGATATAACAAATTTTCTGGTCAGATATCTGGAGTAGACCTGTAGAGCACAACAGAAATGCAGCATGGATTGTCGAAGAAACCCAAGATATGGAGCAAGTTAATGAAATGTCCTTCAATAGCATTTCTCTCGAAGAACTGAATCTAGTATTACATGGAGCACATAACTGGAAAACTCCCGGAGTTGATAACATCCATAACTTTTGGTATAAAAGATTCACCTGTTTGCATGAAGATCTAGCAAAATATTTTACAGCATAAGTGAAAGGAGATGAAGCCATTCCTTTTTATTTTACAAAAGGAAAGACGTTACTTAAACCTAAGAATGCAGATACACAAAAGTCCAGATCACTAAAGACCAATAACAGGCCTACCAAATGTGTACAAATTACTTACATCTGTATTGCAAACAAAATTTACCAGCATTGTGAAGAAGAACATATATTATGAGAGGAACAAAAGGGCTGTAAAAGTATTCCCAAGGTTGTAAGGAACAGTTGGTTATAGATTCTTTGGTTATGAGACAAACACATGTGTCCAAAAGGAATATTCATACTGCATATATTGAACTACAAAAAGGCGTATGACTCTGTGCCTCATTCATGGCTTTAACATGTATTGGAAATATATAAAATAGATCCAATATTAATACAGTTTTTGAAGAACGCTATGAACACATGGAGAACAACGTAAAAATATAAATTGCCAGAGAAAACTTTGTCAACTGGTGAACTAAAAATTGCACGTGGAATATTTCAAGGTGACTCATTAAGCCCACTCTGGTTCTGCATGGCGTTAAATCCATTATCAAACTTGCTAAATAAATCAAAATACGGATTCAAAATCAAAGAAAGTGGTAATACACTATTTGTTCTGTCTCATTTAATGTACATGGATGATATCAAACTATATGCGATTACAGATGCACAACTCAATCATCTATTACAAATCACACATTCGTTTAGCCAAGATATTCAAATGGAATTTGGATTAGAAAAGTGTAAAATATTATGTGTCAATAAGGGAAAAGTTCAAGCTTTACATGGTGTTCACTATCGGGTGAAATTGTTATTGAAGGAATGGAAGAAGGTGAGGTGTATAAATACCTTGGGTTCATTCAAGCTGAACAGATTCATCAAGCGGAAGCGAAGAACAAGCTTAAAGATACTTTTGTGAAGAGAGTGAAAGAAATACTGACATCAAATTTAAACGGGAAAAATAAAGTGAAAGCAATTAATACTTATGCAGTACCAGTTTTAATCTATTCTTTCGGTATTTTAACCTGGACACAAACTGAGATGCAAGCAATTAATCGAAAAATAAGAACTCTTCTAACAGAATACCGACTTCATCACCCCAGAGCGGCGGTCGAACGGACGACATTGTCTAGGTTACGTGGTGGAAGAGGGATAACTGATTTAAATAACGCACGTATTAAGCAAATCAATTTGTTAAGGGAATACTTCTTTTAGTAAAAATACTTCGCGATTACATACAGCTGTAGTGCAAGCGGATGTCAACCTCACACCATTAAATCTGCATAATGATGACGATTTTGCAGACAATCTCATAAGTGATGATATGAAAGAAGAAATGTGGAAACTTTAGATACTACATGGGAGACATCACTCAGAATTGCATCGTGATATGTAGACACTGATGCATCTAATAAATGGTTAGAAGTAGGCGATTTATTCGGAGAAACAGAGGGATTTTTCATGGCCATACAGGATCAAGTAATTGCTACACGAAATTACAAGAAGCACATCATTAAAGACAAGACAAGTCTGGATGATAAATGTAGAAAGTGCCACTTGACCAATGAGACCATACATCATGTAATATCGGGATGTAAACTTCTAGCCCAGTCAGACTTTTTGCACAGACATAATCAAGTTGCCAACATAATTCACCATCATCTGGCCCAAAAGTGTTCGTTACTGGAGAACATCGTACCGGTACCATACTACAAGTACCAACCTGAAAAAGTATTAGAAAATTGTGATTGGAAACTTATTATGATCGGGCTGTTATTACAGATAAGACGATACAACATAATAGGCCTGATATCATTTTAACGGATAAATCAAAAAGGCAAACATTTATTATTGATGTAGCAATTCCACTAAGTCAAAATATTGAACAACGTGGGACAGAAAAGTTAGCTGCTACTTTGACTTAGGACAAGAAATAAAGAAAATGTGGAAACAAGATCAAGTCACTACAATACCAATTATTGTGTCAGCCACGGCAGTTATACCACACAACCTACACAATAGTTTACACCAACTGGACATTAACAAGAATTTATTCATCAAAATGCAGAAAGCGGTTATAATTTGTACATGCCATATAGTCCGAAAATTCCTCAATGACAATGTTTTATAAAACCATTTTATGTTGTATATTTTGTAAAGATTAAGATTAGTTTTTGATTTGAATGTTATGTTGAATACTGTATAGATTTTAGATAAGATTTGAATATGAATGTTTTGTTATTATTATAGGCACATGTATTGCTTGACATAGTCAGCAATACATTGCATTTACTTGTACCGGTTTGTACCCAAATGTGAAAACATGTGAATAAAATAATAATAATAATAATAATATCAGTTTTTGGGCTACTGGAAGATGTTTGACAATTATCCAAAGGTCGTAACACGTGCATACTTTGGCCAACTATTGGAAGCTGTGATTCTTGAACGTGCCAGACCAGAAAATGTGAGAAACGGTTTCAGAGCTTGTGGGTTGTACCATTTTCCCCCGGACGCCGTGGACTATGACAAATGCGCTAAATCCATATTTGTGCCAATTTTAATAACTGTGTTTTCTTATTTCAGTCTGTATCAATTGCCAGCACCGTTATCGACAACACGGTCAATGTCACTTTTGACGATATGGACAACTCGCTCGATGCCAATGCCAACATGGACAGTGAGGATAGGCAACGAACGTTATGTTATGGACGATACATTGTATCCGTGCGGCTCCTTGCGTCCACAGTTGTGTGTAACGTGGCTGGTTAGAGTTTTTCATCAAGAATGTCTTGCACCACTTCAGGCAATTATGTTATTAAGACGAAACAACTACCTGCCTGCGTTAGACCTTGAATTTTAGAAAAGATGTTTGCAGTCTGTAAAACCCCATTTTGTGATCTTGTGATCTAGTATATGCGCTTAAAATTCTTAAAGAATAGGGGCAACTATTGAACCTCTAGGTCATATATCAAAAACGATGTACTAAAACACACAACAGTTGATGGTTAATTGGATATAATTGTTCCAACACCATTGTTAGGTAAGATTATTCCAAAGAATGAGATATTTGAAGGAAAAACTGTTCTGCCTTTGACTTTGACGACTATTTGTAAGATCAAAGTGTTGGAAGTGTAAAAAGGGTAAGAAAGGGATTACAGTGCACATCATGTACGGTTTGGCCCATTTGAAATGTGCGGGAGTAAATGAAAAGGCGTACAGACTAAAGAAGAGTAGCAAATGGTGGTGTTATGATGATTCCATGCGCGTTTTGCTCGTGCAGTCGTTATTAAAATTAATTCAATCAGATTTAATTAATTACTCATTGATATGCAGTGTATTTTTATTGTTGTTATTTTTTATATTTAGTGTCTATCATAGCAAACATAATTCCATGCGCATTTTGCTAGTACAACACAATATATCTGATCTCCTCTTGCTATATGTTTAATAGCAAAGCCTTCCTTAATCACGCTCGTAATTGCAGGTTTCCAAATATTGCCGATCTCGTAGAGATGAACTCTACAAGACAAGTTTTTGTTAAAATAAGGGCGAAATGCGAGCCTAGGCTACCAGCAATTCTTGCTGATTACGGCAATGTAATTGGATCCCCTATGTGGGTTAGACGTCTTGGTCAAACAATACAACGTTTTGTCCATGAAGTAATTGAAGGCGAGGACAATGCAGGGACAACTGTTGTCTTCTGCAACACCTCGATGGTGAGGGAACTTGCCAGAGACGAGTGAACGTGCCAAATGATATCTGCCAGCTCTTCACTATCCACATTATGTATATGAACACAGTGCATAAACATTTAAATTACATACTCGTCCTGTGACGTCACTCGCCGTTCCTTAGACTGGCGAAGAATATATCTTGACCATTCTATTTACTACTCCGTGCATGATGATTGTGATGTCACAATAGCGTCCCTGTTATGAACTATAATGAGTTGGTTCAAGCACAAAACCGATTGTTATTATGCAATGCATATTAATTTATGTTTGTTTGGGAATAACAATACGTAAATATAATTAATTAATATCGAGCCCTATTTCCAACTAACGCGGGTAGGGGGTGGGAGGTTCCCACCACATTATTGGCTCCAAGGGCTTATCAAAGGCCATGCCTGACGCTTCTCCACATCTTTTTCTTCCTCTGCATCATCTACTTTACTTTCTTCCTCTACAATGTTTTCTTCCTCAGGGACATCCACCAGTTTTGCCATTTTTTTTTTGCCATAAGTTATTCGTCGCAGACAACTGTTGCGTAGGTAAATTGGATTGGATATTGATTAACGTCTCATATTTATGCAACTTGGCTAATCGAGACGAAGGGAGGGACGTCAGGGATGACGCGGGGCGACAAGAGGCGACACAGGCCTAGGCAACGGTTATGTTGGGCCTAAGCCACACATTCATCGTTTTGAGAATGAACCGTGCAGGGTTGGGATGATTTAAGGTTCCAAAAACATAAGCTTTATAGAGTGACATTTACAAATCATTGTAACCAGTCAAGGTAATGGTTGTGTAAATTGGCTGCCAATTGATCTTCCCCAAGGGAAACGGAAGAAACCTTTGCAGAAAAAAAGTACTGTTTAAACAAGACAACTTGAAAGAGAATAAAGCAGCAGCTTTAATGGCTTCAACCTATGTTCTTCAAGGACGGGAAATATTGGGAATGTGTGGAAAAGTTGCCAGTAGTATAAGGGCTCTGAATGTATGTGGGCCATATCTTTCCAAAAAATATTAACCGGAAACAACTGCAAGAATGACTGGGACGAGGGTATTGGAAAGAAGACTCCAATAATCAACAATCAGTTTTATGAAAACCGTAGGAGGCAAAAAGAGGAATCAGATTACAAAAGCTCTAAACTGTATGAATCAAGCTTCACAAACGCTTATATCGGACCTTCCACGGGCTCAAGCCTTTATGCTGCTTTTGACTGGGATAAGGCCGCCAATAAAACTGATCGTTGTCGCATGTTCATTAACGCGTAAAATATATTGCACGAATCCAGACGCCGACTATGGACCCAACGCCGCTGAGCCTGACATGAGCGACGAACAGATGGCTCGCGGCAAGGAAGAGGTCTTAGCTCGGCTCGCGGCAGTTCACGATCTCGAACGGAGAACTGTTAGGCAGCACGGCAATCCAATGTGGAGGGCGGCCCAAAGAGACAGGTTGACTGCCTCCATATTTGGGCAAGTTGTTTGCCGGCGACCATACACGCCCTGCCAGACGCAGGTCCTGAACGTAATCGGCCTACTTGCACGGAAATGCTTGCCAAATGTTTACATGGAAAAATGCAAAATGCAAATCAATCTTTCAACGGCATGATATGGAAGAGATGTCCAAAAGAGTTGTATGCAGGTAAAACCACCCTCAATTTAGGGGTTATGGATAATGTTTGCCACTTCAATTGTGGATCCACAGTGCAATTGGAAATTTTTAAAAGATTAAACGTTGAACTAGGCTACCACATGCGAGTGGGAGTTGCCGCAATGGACAAATTGCGAATCTTGGTCTGCGGAAAGCATGGGACTCAAGCAACAAAGCAGCGACATCGATGGATCAGAAGCAAGAGAAAGTCTGATAAAGCATCAGCAGAAGGACTCATATATGCAGCTGGGGGGTTTGATGGATGAGCCATGGAGATATAGGCCTAGGCCTACCAAGGTAAAACTTGTTCTTAACTTTTAACAGCATTATCTTGGATATACTTTTTGAGACATTTTCTCAAACCTGAGACTAGATGCACTAAATTTTAAGAGGGTACGCTGAGCATGGCCCAACTCAAATGCGCGCAAACAGGTGATGATGATTTCTGCTGAACGGTTGGTAATATCAATACCAAATGTTGAATGAATGTTAAAAAAGTAGTTTTATATTGATATCCGTCATTGTTGCACAAAATAAGCCTTAAAGATCCATTGTGAGACATTAGTCCAAAACGTGAAAAAATGGGATATCCAAAACAAGGATTTCAATTCTGGAAACTCTCACCAAACCGTTTATCTACGATGAAACCAAATTAACCTGCGCGTTCACATTGATTTAAACTATGATACCCATTATGCAAATTTGCATTAAATAATCTGTACAATTGGAATAAATTCCCAAAGTTGACCAAAATTGAGTAAATTTTGGTGATTTCACTAAATTTAAATTCAAAATCAATGAATTAATTTAGGAATACGCATAATGGAAAACATAGATTTGTTCTTTATAAACGTTTGTGTGAATTTGATAAGTGTTATAAACCGTTCACCCGAAAAATCCAGAAAGCTGAACGCGTAAACTCGCCTCCGTTCTAGCCTCAGCATATTGTCACGCATAGCTAATTAGGCCCTTTGGCTGAGGGTGGTCATCGCCAAATGAGTGTTTAAGTGGGGGCGTAGCGTAAATCTTTAGGCTTGAATAGCTAGCACGGACCAGAGATCGTGGGTAGGTGGGTTCATGAGGGGGATGTAGACACAGTAATTAGACGTGATTCCACTAAGAGACCAGCACTGTATTAAAGATGAACATAATAACCCTCCTATTCTGGCCTAGGATCGAACCTACGAGTTCCGTCTGGCAGACCGTGGGTTCATACCTCTACTGACTCTATGACTTACTAATGGGTGTGCATGGCTTACCGAATGCTTGTGGTTCCTGGTATGTGGTTTAGACTGGCCCCCTCCGACACCCTGATGTCGAACCCGGGCGATGTCTTCTCACTTCACCTCTTCCGATGGCTAATCCTTGTTCTGGTTCTTCATTCGGCAATCCTCACTTAGAACTCTTCCAGGACATTTGTGGTTCACGTTGCGGTTGTTGTTACACTGTCCTGACCTCCTCCGTCAACGGTTGTCGCTCGTCTCCCTCTTCTCAACGAACGTCTCTACGTACCTCAGCAGTCTTCCGTTCAGTGCACTTAATCAAAGTCCGATTTACTTGCACTATTTAGTTGTGCAATCTTTAGTATTCAGCGTTTTGTCGGTCGATTCCCTTCCTGTATTGCGACTAAATTAGCCTCACTGGAAAGTAACTAGACGTCTTGACCCTAAATGAACTCACGTCGGTATGTTCCCTGATTGGATTCCGAAATGTATTGGACCTCGAGATAATTAGTATTAAGTCAACATGTACTCTACAGGACATGACAGCCCTCTCTCCGGGGGTTAAAACGCCCTCGTTTTACATTCCTCCATCCTGAATGAGCTTCGCTTATTCTTCATTGAAATCCACTAAGTATTCGATGTCATAGGTATATAAACTGGCCATATGCATTTAGATTTATAGAATCAACTTTACAAACGTAACTAGTAGATAAGTCCTTCTTCCTTTGTCTTGGCCGAAAGATCTCTTCTGTCTTGGCAAAGATTCACTTCATTCGGCGCCACATCCTCTCCAAAGAACCAGTGAAACCAACATACCAGGACCCCTAAGCTGAAAATCCTAGTTTAAGAAAGAAAAAACAAAGAAATCCCACGTTTTCCGGACGAAACTCATAACCTCGCCTTTGGCATGTACATCCAGGTACTAATATAAAAGACGTGACTCTACGACAGTTAAACCTTCCTAATCAAATCTATAATTCCTGTGAATTAGGAATCAAATAATTTTAACCTGTAAATCCCTATATCTTAGTCTGTTCACAAACAATAACAAAAAACACAAGTATAAATTAGCTAATTATTTGTTTGTGCGTAATTCAAAACGAAAACAATAAGTAGGCACATTAAGATTTACTGTCCAAGATCCCTAAGTAAAAACATTTGGAATTCCTGGTAAATTCCTCGATTTTCAACATCAAAATTAATTTGCCAGTGTGGTCCCGACATTGTGACTAAACGAGCCGGACACTTCTCCGTCGTCTGCCAGAATCGCAGGCATGTACTGCTTTCCCTTCCTCCACCCGATATCCATTCGAGTGAGCGGGGCGCGTCAACTGTAACATAAATAAAAAACCGAACAGCCATTTGCGTACTACAACAAACCCACGTGCCATCACTTGACAGTTCTCTCGTTCACAATAACAAACAGCTGACGCAATACATTACATTACTGCCGTAACTCGGCTCGCGAGCTTAACGTAATCAGCAAAAATATTTTATAATCTCAATTTGCAGACCAGAACAATAAATTTACAATTACAATTAAGCAAAATTTCTTGAAACAAATAACCAGATTAAATTTACTGTAGTTTTGAATGATTTAACAAAAAAAAACATTAATTGAATAAAACATTACTAATTTATATAATAAACAATATAATTTATAAATTACCAAACAACATAACTTGTTACTTGTTAATACAG
This sequence comes from Sweltsa coloradensis, assembly GCA_024449915.1. NCBI lineage: Eukaryota > Metazoa > Arthropoda > Insecta > Plecoptera > Chloroperlidae > Sweltsa > Sweltsa coloradensis. The sequence continues at coordinate 24,123 of JAMZAV010003074.1, forward strand.
CCATGCTCACCGTCACCAGAGTCAGGTAAGAACCCACGTCAACTTTGTTTACACAAGATCTTGAATGTGCAACTTCTGCCGCATCGACAAAACCAAACAATTAATTAATTGCAGACCCATTAGAAGACTCGATGTTCATTCACATGCCTGTGCCTCACTCAGAAGGCTTTGACCGACAATTACTAGCTCAGCGGAATACATAAATTCCATAAATTAATATATTATATCAATGTCATTATCATTAAAAGCAACTCGCTTATTTTCAAATTCCACTTTTATATTATCCTCCCACATGTTGGCTTATCCACAAACAATTGTAACTAGATACATCATATAAATTATTATTCTTACCACCATTGAGTGTAGATTTCACAGTCCACAATGTTACAATTATTACAATGTATTAATTTATTTTATTTTCATAATTTTCTTATACATGATTACTCTGTAGTACTAGGATTACATATACTTATCTGTAAGTTACCTTAGGCTATTCACCTTCTCCTCCGGGAGTCAAACATGTACAATGTGCCTGTCAAGATGAATAAAGTTATCTATCTATCTATCTATCATAGGCCGACTACTGACACTGAGAAAAAACATGGTCACATCTGCTAATATAGACCTCGCAAATGAAAACACAAACAGTATAACTACGAAGAATTAAGTCCATGGTATAAATATGCATTTACACATAGGACTGTGAAACCACCCCTGGTTCCTCACCCTTGAAGCCAAGTGCAAATGAGACGGCATTTCCACCCCATTTGAACCCAATAGCGAATTGTACAGCACTGCTACCACTCCTTTTGAACTGCAGAGATAATGGTACGTCAGTGCCACCACTTCCCATACTAGGGTATGACACCCTTTTGGCGCTCCCCTTAACCAATGCTGCGTAGGACATTGATGTCCCACTACTCTCCACAATAGGGCAAACAACCACATCTGGTTCCTTCCTATCCTCACAAGACGTAGCCACTGTTGCACTTCTGCCCTCGGCACCACGAAGCGAAACCACCACTTCATCCCCTACGTACTCATCGACAGTAGGCAGTGAAGTACTACTCTCTTCACCTAGCAGTGACATCCCCAAGGCATCCCCTACTTCTTCATGAACGGTAGACAGCGAAGAACTACCCTCTTCACCTAGCAGTGACATCCCCAAGGCATCCCCTATATCCACGTGAGTGGTTCCACTACCCTCCTCATTACTATTAGACAACAAAACATCCCCTATATCCTCGTGAGTAGTAGATACCATAGAACATCCATCATCAATCTTAGAACTAAAAACCTTAGAAATTACCTTGTCATTGCTATTAGTTGTCACCGAAATGTCACAACTTTTAACCACAGGACACAGAACCTTAGAAAATACCTTGCCATTGCTGTTAATCGTCATCTTAGAGTCACTACTCGTAACCACATTGCACAAAACCTTAGAAATTTCTTCATTATTGCAAACGGTCGGCACCCCAGTTCTACTACTCCCCAAGACAGGGTGCTCCAACGGTGTTAACGGCACAGAAGATGGTATCTGCTCCCCCGAGACAACAACAGGTGCTCCTCGACGAGCCTCGAACGCTAGCTTGACACAGTCCCTCTTAAAATGACCCTGTTCTCGACAATAAAAACAAACTACCCTTCTGTCAAAATCACGCTGAGGAGATCGGTGGACAATACCTTCCTGACCCCTGGGTCCCTGTATCTCACCGCACATAACCCTCGAATCGTTATCCGACAAATTTGCATTTTGACAATTACTATCACCCCCTAGATCATTAAATTCTTCCCTTAAATTTTCCGTCCTCCGATCTAACTGAATGACTGGTTCTTTTGAAGGCTCCACTACCGGGTCCACAAAGTCCAACAAATCATCATAATCCGTACACGAAAATTTCGCCACCAGCAATTTTTGGACCTCCGGCAAAAGACCTTTAACACACCACCTAGCTCTTTCCTGACCCGTCATCCATAAATCTGCCTTAGCACACAGCCGAGCCTTATCAAGAATATAGGCTCCCGCTTCCTCCCCCTCCTGCTGTACCCTAGCAACCATTTGTAACATCCAAGTGTCACCCTGTGGCATAAGACTACCGCCTTGGTATAACTGATTATCACCCTGGTACATCTGATTACCACCTTGGTATATCTTATTACCACCCTGATACATCTGTGTACTACCTTGGCCCATCTGACCCACAGGCTGCTGTCCTGAAGCAACCCCCTGCTGCATTGGCATATTAGAGGGAATAGACGCGGGAAAAGATACCGGCTGCATTTGAGGACCTTGTTGATAGCCACCTTGTTGAAATGCCATTGCGGGCCCCACAGCCCCCTGCTGAAATGCGCTAGGTGCCCCCATAGCCCCCTGTTGGAATGCATTATTGGCCCCCATAGCCCCCTGTTGGAATGCATTAGCGGACCCCACAGCCCCCTGTTGAAATTGAGGATAAGAGTGAAAGCCCCCTTGCTGTGATTGAGGGTAAGACTGAAAACCACCCTGTTGACTAAGAGTGCTCCCTGGACTCGAACACGGAACCTGTTGGTCGACAATACTCTGATGAGAAGTATCCTCCCGTTTAACACCCCACCATTTAATAAAACTAGCCTTGAGCACTGACCACTCTAATTTTGGACGCTCCCCAACCCCATCAAACGGTTTCAGACTATGTTCCGACGTCTTATAGAGATACCATTCATGTTGACTACCTGTCAAAAACAAATCTAAAATATATACCTTATTATCATCTGACCAGCCATTTATAGACGCCGCTGCTTCATAAGATCTAATCCAAATCTCTGCATCTCTCCCCTCTCGATACTTCTCAGGTAAGATCTGTGTACGTATCTTCATGCTGAGCTTGCAGTTCACCGGACACGGAAAGCTTGGTCGCCGAGACAATAGGCACGCCAGCCGCCACCTACTTACGCAGGCGCGCTAACGCCCGGACACCCACAGAGTATCTATCTACTCCCATCAAAACAACCCACCAAAACCCATTTTGTACACAGTACACAAAAATGCAACTATACAAATCCGGCGCCATCACCATGTCACGCATAGCTAATTAGGCCCTTTGGCTGAGGGTGGTGATCGCCAAATGAGTGTTTAAGTGGGGGCGTAGCGTAACTCTTTAGGCTTAAATAGCTAGCACGGACCAGAGATCGTGGGTAGGTGGGTTCATGAGGGGGATGTAGACACAGTAATAAGACGTGATTCCACTTAAGAGACCAGCACTGTATTAAAGATGAACATAATAACCCTCCTATTCTGGCCTAGGATCGAACCTACGAGTTCCGTCTGGCAGACCGTGGGTTCATACCTCTACTGACTCTATGACTTACTAATGGGTGTGCATGGCTTACCGAATGCTTGTGGTTCCTGGTATGTGGTTTAGACTGGCCCCCTCCGACACCCTGATGTCGAACCCGGGCGATGTCTTCTCACTTCACCTCTTCCGATGGCTAATCCTTGTTCTGGTTCTTCATTCGGCAATCCTCACTTAGAACTCTTCCAGGACATTTGTGGTTCACGTTGCGGTTGTTGTTACACTGTCCTGACCTCCTCCGTCAACGGTTGTCGCTCGTCTCCCTCTCCTCAACGAACGTCTCTACGTACCTCAGCACTCTTCCGTTCAGTGCACTTAATCAAAGTCCGATTTACTTGCACTATTTAGTTGTGCAATCTTTAGTATTCAGCGTTTTGTCGGTCGATTCCCTTCCTGTATTGCGACTAAATTAGCCTCACTGGAAAGTAACTAGACGTCTTGACCCTAAATGAACTCACGTCGGTATGTTCCCTGATTGGATTCCGAAATGTATTGGACCTCGAGATAATTAGTATTAAGTCAACATGTACTCTACAGGACATGACAATATCCTCTTAAGAGAGAGACTTAAGGTTACATTTTTTTTTTTAAAGAAGAGAGTTACGTGGAAATAATGTTATGGAGAGTTTTTTGGGGAATTTAAAATGATATCTCCATAGGATATTTTAATAAATACTTACATTGAAAAAACAACCTAACCAAAAAAATAAATAAAAACATCCATATACAAAACACAAAAAGCTCTGCAATACATCATTAAAACTCTCTAGGACAAAATGTAGTCATGAAAAGCTTGGTTGCTAGATTCCTATGGTTATAATAGTTAAAAAAAACTAACAACAATGACATTTGAGTAAAAATAAGAATAATGAATGTTGATTTCATCTAATTTAATATAGACAAAACATACAACAATTACCAAATAATAAATAAAAATAATTTTTGTGCTAGAGCTAGAGCTAAATAGAGCTGTAGTCCACCAGAGAAACTAGTCCTCAAATTGATCAAGTCTATGGGGTTGGCGTTCAGAAAGTGTTAGGTTCTGTTCAGTATGGATAAGTGCCTGGACACATAAAGGGCTCGAAAGCCAAGATCGTTGTTGCATGTTGATAGACTCAAGGCAACAGAATACCGGAAGTTTCTTCTGTACACCGGGCCCATTGCATTGAAGGATGTCTTACAATCTAAGTTGTACGACCACTAGATGCTGCTTCACGTGGCCATACGGATACTGGTGTCGAGCAAGGCTTACGATCCCAAGTACACTTATTATGCAGAAAGTGTACTTGTGTCGTTCGTACATCAGTGTGGAGATCTGTATGGCCCGAACACTGTAGTGTACAACATACATGGGCTAGAACACCTTGCATCAGGCGCCCAAAAGTATGGACCTCTGGATCTGGTTGGCGCTTTCAAGTTTGAGAACTTTCTAGGACATATAAAGAAAACCATACATAATCCATACTTGTACCATGTATTAGTCTAGTGAATAAAGATCAACTCTTCTCTACTCTACTCAATCCAAGCCCCTATACAGTTTATCAACAGGCACACTGAGGTTAATCACATACGCCCGGTAGATAACATCGAATCAAAAAGTATCATGAAGAAATTTGAATTGAAAAACCTGCTCTCCACCGGCCGCGTATACGGAGAAATACGAGGCTAGAACTACCAGGATCTCATCATTAATTCAAACTACACCATTAAAACGTCACAGCCTAACAACTGCGTCATGGCCAAAGAACTGGAAGTAATATCATCACCAACATCATCCATAAATTTAAACAACTAAGGGATTTGTATCAGTACCCGTGCCCCTCAAGCAAACTAAACGTTTACGTTGTTAGTAAGCTGTCACAACATTCGCGTCAGTGGAGTGCGTCGGACATCAAGTGGAAATGTATTTGTTGTGTGTGCGTTGTGTTGTGTGCAAATACCATCAAACACAAACCAAACAAACCAAAAGACACAAGCGAGACTGAGGAAGATAGGACATCGGGGATTATAGTTATGCCTTTCAAAAACATGCCAGGTGTGCGCCGCTGGATATAGCGCCACTGTTGCATTTTTTGCAAGGTTCTTTTTGCAAAGCTGCCAAGGCATTTGGAGAGCGCACATTCCAACAAGCTTTAAGTGCAAGCCTTCTTAGCTACACAAAAAAGAGTCAAAAGAGCGCTCTCGTTTGATAGGGGGCAACTACCTACACAACAACGCAACTTTAACTCGCGGATCTGGGGTTGTAATTCCTTAACGTCGATCAAACGCAGGCAAAGAAAAATCCTTCGACAATTTTTTGCCTTGCGCAAAATATCTTAGAATCTTTAACCAAAAAGACGTGTATTTGAATGTTAAAAGTTGTCAAATAAGAGTTGGAATGAAGGGTTACAAAGGCGCAATGTGCTGCACTTCTAACAATTTCCAGTGCTGCTTGTGATGAAACGTGACATAATTAGGCAAGCCGTGCGAGCTGACGATCTGATACTCAAATACGGCTCGCAAATACACGCACAGCATGGTGCGCAAGGTCATCTGCTTTCATACATTGCACAGAAAATGCGTGAGCTTGGAAGGTTGCTCGAGAAGGATCCTACCAGATTACTAATAACTAAGTCAGACACTTGTAAGACGTGTGATAGGCTTACTACCATACGATTATGAGTGACAGAATAACAAACAATAATCCGTTGATTCATGCACAGGCAAAGCTAGATAAAGAGATTCGCCAAGCACGAGCAAATGTACTGCAAAAAATGAAAGAAGATTGAGGAAATATGCCACGCAAAATCCGGAAAAAAAAAAGCACAGGTAAAACTTAATGATATTAAGAGCTTGCTTAAGTACATTTCAGCAGTTAATCATGGATTTTATGACCAGCTAGTTGGCGATGAAGAACGTGACGCCGAAGCTGAACATGAAAATGTGGATGGAGAAGTGGATGAAGTATGAAGATGACAGGGTTAACAAGCTAACGTTTTTGTTTTTTATCACATAACTTTTAATTTAAAAAAATTCAATTATTTTTTAAAGGTTTTATCTTTAAATACGTACTATAAACATTTTTAAAAAAATAATGGATATTATTATTATAAGAGCATAAATTTTTAAGTATGGGTTAGCACTCTTTTGGTCCAAAATTAGATGTTAGGAAACATGCCTTGACATATTAATTAAAATTTCGTGAAAAAAACAATGTTCTTAAACTTTCATTAATCGTTTGTTTTTTTTGTTTTTTTTTATTTACTACAATCCAGAAACTTAAAAAAAATCCCATCCTATCAGATAGTAATATCCACACATGTACTTGAATTGAAGGGAACTACAAATTACAGATGTGAATAAAACCAAAGTTGCTATATCTCGGAATCACTTCTTGGTGGGTTAGCACTTTATGCACTCCACCCCATCAATTAATGTTGCATAATAAATATATATAAATAAGGAATGAGAATATTAAATCATGGGTAAGACAGATTACCGAGGAATCGATTGAGCTAGCGCAAAATAGCTTTCAAAACAAATTTCCAAATGCTTACTTTGATGTGGATATTGTACATGATTTAAAGAGAATTATAAAAACATTTGCCTTGAGGTCGGCAGTTATTAGACCGAGTTTGGTCATGGTAATTTAACAGCTTCTTCCGCTACAGTTGAAAGTTTCTTTGGTGATTTCGAAAATAGAGTATGCAATGACGCAGGCTTTATTGATTGATTGGATATTGCTTAACGTCTCATATTTATGCAACTTGGCTAATCGAGACGAAGGGAGGGACGTAAATGATGACGCGGAGGGACAAGGGGTGGACAGGCCTGTGCTGGTAAGAACAACAAGTTCCAGGGTGGGTCTGCACTTGAATGTCGCGCGGTTCTTACTTCTATACTTCGGGTTGTGATTTTTTTCAAACTTGTTTTAAACTCGTATTTTACACGAATCCAAATTGTTATCATTGTTTTTGTACTTCAAAATTACAAGAAGCACATAGCAACAATTTTCTTACCGGTTCTTGATATTTAAACTTAATTAATACGTTATTGAAAGAAAGTGTTTTATAAGTGAATTTTGTAATATTATCTTAGTTATATATTAATTCCGAATACATCAAGTTTTTTTAATGTAAGGGGAAGACCGAGGGAATTCAAGTGCGAGGCTAGTCGAGAGTGATGACGGCGCTGGAAACAAGGACAGGGCAGTGCCGCAGACAAGGGCTGCAGGAAGATGCTTCAAAAACGGCTCGAAAAATTCAATTTTTTTTCACTGCATATTTTTCTTTGGATAGTTTTTAATGTGTGTGTTATGTATTATGATGGTATCTCAATTATATATACATGAAATAAATAATTTACTTATGCCTACGCTACGATAATTCACTCGATGCACTCGGTTCATTTCACAAATAGATGAGACATCTCTACTTGAAGTGGTTTGTTCTTAATTCTCGCTCTATTTTCAACGCGTAAATTGAGCTGTGAGTTTGTGTATGTCAACAAGGCTGCGAGATTTTCGATACTTCGATTTATTTTCGTCTGTCAAACTATCAAACAAATATCAAAACATCAACAAAGAAATAAACTTACAACAGCTGATGCGTCAAAACAGTGCCGTGATATCTTTATGGTATTAAAAGTGTGTTGTGTTGTGTTTAATTAAACTATCAATATGGGTCGACATAAAAAGTTTAATAGTTTCAAGAGAATGAAGAACTTCAGACCAAAAACTGTTATCCCAACTGAGCAAAATGTTGTAGGCCTAGGCCTAACCTCAAAACGCAAAAGTTCTTCTAGTTCAAAATTAGGCCTAGACCTACAAAACAAAACTACTGACTTGCAGTCTCTACCACTGCCTGGCCTCAAAACTACTGACTTGCAGTCTCCACCACTGCCTGGCCTCAAAACTACTGACTTGCAGTCTCCACCACTGCCTGGCCTCAAAACTACTGACTTGCAGTCTCCACCACTGCCTGGCCTCAAAACAACTGACTACAACTACAACTCATGTAATATTGGTAAAACCAATGTGCCAATCAATACTCCCCTCCCTCGTAAACCCTTGCCACCTCCGTTAGGCCATACCATCTTTCTCTATCCTACCACTCCTCTTGAAGTAGCTATGGTAATTAGGAAATTTGGTTCCAAACACTCATATGGACTAGATGAAATGCCAGGCTCTCTTCTATCCAAGTGTACGGACTTTCTCTCTGGCCCACTAGCCTACATTATTAACCGATCCTTCTCTGAAGGCATTTTCCCCTCCAAGCTAAAGGCAGCAAAAATTATACCTATTTATAAACACAAAGGTAAAAAATCTGAAATGACAAACTATCGTCCCATCTCCCTCCTTTCATCTTTTTCCAAAATATTTGAATATATCATGCACATCGTCTAATATCATTTCTAAATCACCACAACATTATCTCCCCTAGTCAACACGGTTTCTTGAAAAACAAATCCACCACCAGTGCAATCTACAGTTTTCTGTCCCCCCTCTATTCTGCTCTCGACAAAGGCGACCAAGCTGTAGGATTGTTCTACGACATGACCAAGGCTTTCGACACCATTGATCACAAAATTCTTCTCGACAAACTACATACTTACGGTATCCGTGGGGTAGCTCTTGATTGGATTTCCTCGTTTTTGTCTGGCCGTACCCAAGTAGTGGAACTCCAAACATCTAATAGTCAATCCGTCACCACAACCCGCTCTAAACCTCTGCCAATAGTCTGCGGGGTTCCCCAGGGATCAATTTTGGGACCATTAGCCTATATCCTTTATGTCAACGACCAGTCCGCCTACTTAAAAGAGGACACTCTCACCCAATATGCTGATGACTCCAGCCAACTGCTGACACTACCCAAACTCCAACCCATTCAGGACCTTCCCCCCTTAATAAACAATCAAGTTACGTTAATGTCATCATACTGCCTCGGCAAACAACTCACCATCTCACGCTCTAAAACTGTTTATCTCTACTTTCACACCCCTTATAAGATCCCTACTGCCAGTCCCCTTGTTCGTCTTGACTCTGATACTATCCCCCGCGCTCACACAGTCAAAGTCCTAGGCCTTGCACTAACTGATAATCTAGACTGGTCCATCCATGTTAACCACGTTGCCAGCAAAATATTATCTGGCTGCTACTCAATCAGAAAGCTCAAACAAATAGTTCACCCCCACATCCTATTGCTAGTTTACTTTGCACACATTCACTCTCACTTATCATATGGCCTGCTATTTTGGGGAGCTTCCCCCCATGCGAACAGAATATTCATTCTCCAAAAGAGAGCGGTTCGTATCATAGCTGGTGTCTCCAGAAGACACTCATGTAGAGAACTTTTCAAGGAACTTGGTATTCTTACTCTAGCATGTACCCTTATCCAATCAGCCGCATTATTCGTTCACACCAACCGTAACCTCTTCCATCTAAATGCTTCTGTGCACTCCCATAACACTAGAGCCAACCTTCACATACACAGGCCCTCCCACAATCTGCGCCTCTTTGCACAAGGCCCTGAATATCTATCTTCCACCCTCTACAATAAGCTCCCTGACCACATCAAAACCTCTCCCACCCTGTCTTCCTTTAAACATAAGTTGAAATCATATCTTACAGCAAACAGCTTTTACTCCATCAATGACTACCTCTCCATGTAAATATTTGCAGTTAATTCATTTTTTCATTATAATATTTACAAATTATCAAGAGTATAACCACCAACGGCCAACGCCCCAACACCCCAACACCACACCAACAACACCCACCACCAACACCACACCAACACCGTGATAACAAGCACTTGACTGACAAGCGATACAGAAAAGGGAGTAAAAAAACTTTCAGTCTGGATAGAACAGACATCCTCGTAACGGCAACACACATAAAACAAAACACATTCAGTAGTAACAGATGCCAACTCCTTGTACTGTGGAGACCGAACAAGAACAGAACGAAGAGAGGAGACAAAACACGTTTGCCTGTGACAAGAACAAAATTCAGCATGGTCGAATTAGTTCAAACAGCATGTTTAATTGCTTCTACGATAGTAAAACAAAATTTAAAAAATGGTTTCTCGATTTCCAAAATTTTGTGTTTTTTAAGTTGAAGGAGCCATTTTTGGTTTTGCCAACATTGTTTTTTGAATTAAGCATTGTCGAATTAGTTTAAAAAGCATTTTTATTTGCTTCTACCCATTGACAGCATAGACTTCGAATTTTGCAGATTGAATTGCCTATCTATAGCCTCTAACATGTAACAACCAGGCTCTAGACAAAATTTTCGAGTGCGGCAGCACAGGTGCATTCTTCTGAGACGTCCGACACCAGCCTGTGTAGATGGCAGTTAAAAGGTGCGGGTCGGCGAGGTCATATCGATGTTGAATGATGACATTAGCACATGAACTCCAAGATGTGTTTGTTTAGATAATCCTCTTTAGTAATTTAAACCAGTTATATAAATTAAATGTATAACTCTATACATCAAAAACCTCAGCACAGAAACCAGCACCACTATAGTGTGTCAAGCCTCTAATCTCGCACTGAACAGAAGGTAACACCCACCAAACATAAACTGTACAACCTGTGCGGACGGAATAGACGGAGAACAACACTGAGATCACACAATGCTTTCCTGAGTAGCAACAAAACATTTCAGTCTCGACAAAACAGATTATTTATTTATTTATTGGATATTGCTTTACGTCTCATATTTATGCAACTTGGCTAATCGAGACGAAGGGAGGGATGTAAGGGATGACGCGGGGGGACAAGGGGTGGACAGGCCTGTGCTGGTCAGAACCAGCCACAAGCATATGGGGAGGGCATAAGTTCCCCCACGTCGTGGTCGTCTCCGTCTGTGTCATCATCCGTCCGTGTTGTCTTTGTCGTCGCCGTCGGGGAGGTAATCAAAGGGAAGGGGTTCCCCAACGACGACCCAGAGCTCGCCATTAGTTCGACAAAACAGACTTCTATTAAAGATAACAGACGTCTAACTGAACACATTCAGCAGAAACAGAAGCCAACGCCATATGCTGTGGAGGCCGAACAAGAGCGGATCTAAGAGAAGGAAAAAGCACAGCACATAAACCGTGTCAAGGCTCTAATCTCACATGGGACAGACAGAACCTAGCACTTTCTGAACATCAACTCCTCAGGTTGCACGGACCGAACAGACGGAGCACATCTCTGACAAGCAGTACAGAATAAAGAGAGCACTAAACCTTCCAGTCTGGACTGAACGAGAACGAGGACACAGCAAAGACTTGAACACATACAGCAGCAGCAGCAGAAACTAACTTCATGTACTGTGGAGGCCCAATGAGACCAGAGCGAAGAGCGCGGACAAAACACGTCCGCCTGGGTAAAGAACAACAGACCGATGCGAGGCGAGGCTCTCTGCTATGAGCGTGCAGGTAGTAATGAAAAGGTGCGGGGCGGCGAGGTCATATCGAAGCTGCACTCAAGGTGTATTGACTTTTTATCAAATCGTGTTGTTAACAGTGGCGAATGTGCTTTTAGGTGTGTAATTATTTGGATTTGGTGGATGAGGGTGTCTGAATTAATTAGCATTAATTCCGCAAGGCGAAGAGATGCAGGAGTTTGAGAGGCTGCAGAGATGAGAGATGTCTTGAGAGTTTTGTGGGACCAAGAGGGAAGTTTGGAAGTTTGAGAGATATTGCGTGGCGGAGGAACTACTATCTCTCTCTCTCTATCCAACATGGCTGCATCGAGTTAGCGTTAGCGACTCCCTACGCTCAATCACCACCAAGCTAGAGTCCAAAATAGCTGCCGTGCAAGCCAGTATCAGCAGAGAACTACACAACATACGATTGGAGATGGCAAATATCGCCCGTACTACCAATCAACACCGCGAGCACCTGTATAGCAGGCGAAATTGCCTCCTGATCCACAGCATCGGGGAGACCCCCGATGAGGACGAGATGACGACCGTCATCAAATTCACTGGTGAGAAGCTAGGTATCACCCTCCGCCCGGAAGAAGTCGAAAGGTGGCACCGCCTCGCATGGAATATGCAATCACCCAACAGCTGTACAAAGCCGCGCCAAAAACCCTTGCCAGCCATATCATCGGCAATCAAACGGTTCAGCTTACGGAGGATAAGGTAACTCCGCCCGCGGATGACGTCAGAGAACTCTACACGAGTCTCTGGGGCGCGGGTCGGGATACGTCTAGTGAGGGAGCGAAGTATTTTGGTCAAGACACGGAGACCGAGGTGCGTGAGATCGAGATTTTTAGGCTACATTAATTTGATTTGTCAAACTGTGAAGTGGGGCGGGAACAATTTAAAGTAACATTTGCTAGTTGCGCGAGTGGATAACATTATTAAAATGTAGACTCGGCATCAGTTGTTTTCTACTTGCTGCTGGAGAGTGGAATTATCGCTGGTTGCTGAGCTATCTATATATGCTGACATGTGCAGGGTTGGTGCCAAGCAGGTGCCAGCCAACGCTACAATCTGACAAGTAGGTGCCAAGCTGGTTTGGATTGATTGGGTATTGCTTAACGTCTCATATTTATGTAACTTGGCTAATCGAGACGAAGGAAGAGACGTAAGGGATGACGCGGGGGGACAAGGGGTGGACAGGCCTGTGCTGGTCAGAACCAGCCACAAGCATATGGGGAGGGCAGAGGTTCCCCCACGTCGTGGTCGTCTCCGTCTGTGTCATCATCCGTCCGTGTTGTCATTGTCGTCGCCATCGGGGAGGTAGTCAAAGGGAAGGGAAAAGTTCCCGGACGACGACCCAGAGCTCGCCATTAGTTTCAGGGAGAAGAACTCCCCTAATCACGGACCAAACCACGAGAAGGTTGCAAGTTGGAATTTGATGGCTGGTGCCGGCCAATCATACAAGCTAGGAAGCAGGTGCCGGCCTAGTGCCGGGTAGGTGCCAAGTTGGTGCCGGCCAAACATACAAGCTAGGAAGCAGGTGCCGGCCTAGTGCCGGGTAGGTACCAAGTTGGTGCCGGCCAATCATACAAGCTAGGAAGCAGGTGCCGGCCTAGTGCCAGGTAGGTACCAAGCTGGTGCCGGCCAAACCTAAAAACTGGCATCCGTGTGCCGGCCGGCAGCCGGCCGACGTGACACATTGAAGCCGGCCCGGTACCGTTGGCCGGCACTTGGCCGGTACCGTCAGTGCCGGCCATAAGTGCCGGACTGGTGTCGGGCCGGTACAGACATGTTTGCTGGGACCTACCAGAAACCAGCCAAGCTGGAATTTCAGAAGTTGTCTCATGGCAGCCTATATTATCTGCCGAGATGCAGTTAACTTAGGTAGGCTTGATATATGCATCCTCAATGCATCCTAGTTTTCATGTCGACGGGCGAATAGCGCGGCGCGTCACGTCGCGTCACTCAGTGACCACATGTTAATATGATCTCTAATTTGGTCGCGGGGTCCGTGCACTTTCTGATTAGTCTAGAACATATTTGCTGATTGCTCGCCTGCATGAAAATGAGGCCTTACAGTATTTAATTCATCATTGTGGCTTAATTTATTATTGTTTATACGGTATATGAATAATGAAGTCATATTTTTTTAACATACTATCAATATCAAACTGGATATGACAGAAGACTACAGAAAATTTGCAGTGGTGCGCTTCCTGTCGAGCGGCGAGGTCGAGATTGTACCATTAAAATGGATTTCGCGCCGAGATCGGACAGTTATATGCACTTGGCCAAGCAAGGCCTATATTAAAGGTTGTGCCAATCTGCATAAATTAATTTTAGATTGTATTGATGCCAAAGATGGATGGGATGTTTACGAAGTCCTGTTTTTTTTGGATATTGCTTTACGTCTCATATTGCTGGCGTACTACTGTAAGTAGAAATTATTATTTTGTTGTAAAATAGCCTTTTGGTGAATGTAATTTTTGCAATGTTTATCGATACTTTTCTCTTAGGTGTGTACCCTAGCCCTAGGCTATAAGGATCGGCAGTTCAAAATGCAAACTGTATAGACGTAAGGGAAAGTTCTAAACATATGGATGTAAGGAACCACTTCGTGAAAGAAGCAGTCGAGCAAAATCTTGTGACCATAGAGTACGTGTCAACGGACAACATGTTGGCTGACTGACATCTTGACAAAACCTCTTGTTAAATCGAAACATAACAAGTTTGTTGAGTGTTCAAAATTGGCTTAATTAATGTCTTAGAGCACTCAACCAGATTAAGTGAGGGTGCTGGGAATAGTTTTTATATGTACCGGCCATTATCAAGTTTCAACTCTCTGCCTTGTAAACAACTGTTGTATCCTGTATGCACTGTTTCATAAAGTAAACCTCACTTCTGTTTTCCAATCAATTGAATTAAATTGAAGGGAAATTAGCACTGAGATGCAACTTGGCTAATCGAGACGAAGAGAGGGACGTAAGGGAGACGCGGGGGAAAGGGGTGGACAGGCCTGTGCTGGTCAGAACCAGCCACAAGCGTATGGGGAGAATATGGTGGTAAAGTTCCGATGTAAGTCCACGAGTATGGTGGAAGAGTTGGTGTTCCCAGTCATGTCTATCTAAAGTTGCCCAACCACTTCTCAGTTTGCCTCCGTCCGCAGTATCAGCAGAGAGAAACTGGTCAACTTGGGGAATCATTCACTCTAAACCGAGGAACCGACTGACAACAGAGAGAGCGGGAAATCTCGTCTTCATTCAACAAAACCTGAAGATGATGATAGTTAAGGATTAATCATTGTATTCAACTCTAAATAGTGAATACCTTCATATAGTCCGTGAAACAAGCTGCATCAACTATAAAATTATTTCATTACCGAATACCAGCACCAAAATTTAGGAGTTGGTAAAAAGACATATTAAAAAAATACGACAAAATACGACAAATAATGCACAATTTTATTTTGTTAATGATTAATTAATGGTGACAATCTATAATTATCCAAATGATTGTTTTGAAAAAAGATGTAGCCACCATAAAAGCTTTTTTGGCAAATTTTAACTAGCCACTTCTACCTTGGTTGTTTCATTAGGTGCAAAACACAGGAAATTATGGCTATTTTGGCCGAAAACGCTCATCCATCAACGCAACTGTAAAGAGAATTTGCGACGGCACTTAGAAATAATGTTTTTAAACAGTTGCTAAAAGTGTTTGAATTAATTCATCAGAATAAAACGAATAATACGAAATGATGAACATTATTAATGCTTCCCATATCTGCCACATGGCTGTGGGTGCGAACCGGAATTAGAAGCTCTGGTCCTCAAGCTGATGATAAACACGGTACTGGGAGAAAACATTGGCAGAAAGTAACTCACAGCTTTAGCATCTGAAGACGAGAACGCTGTACCAATTTTCTTCCCCTATAGACAACTTTGAAGTATTCCACAAAGAAGCTGAATTCTTGGAAGATGGTGAGTACTTAATTTACAAACCAGAAATTACAAAATCAAACTGGTACCTCGAGTTTTTTATTGTAAAGTAGTGGAATGTTATTATAATCTAGGTGCCCGTCAGGGCGCCGCAGCCAAGCCACGGTGCGCTACACACTCAAGAACCTTATACAGCAAGCAGAGTAAGGGTGATTTCGAGGTGTTACCTAGCCGTCTTGAAACGGGATGTGAACTTGAAAACTATCAAAATCGAGGGGATTTAGGTACCTGACAACACATGCAAAATTTGTTTTGGGTACCAGCATTCCTCTTGGTGAAAAAATGGCTTGAAACATGCTCAAAATGTTAGCTACTGCTACGCCTTTTCCAAATCAAAGAAAATAGCCACTACGTGTTGTTTTGTTAAAAATGCATCTCGTATTTACCCTTCCAACCTGACAAGGTATATATAACTACTATAATAACTACTATATATATAACTACTATAATAACTACTACTAATAATAATTACTATTATTATTATTATTACATTGAAAATTTGTTCTTGAAAATCATGTTCTATCATCTGTATTTACTTGAAATATATAATGTAAGCCTACAAAACCATCAAACATAATTTTTCATTTAAAATTGATATATTATTCCACAAGAAGGCAGAGGTTCTTCCTCTTTTGCCCCTTTGTTGTTGCAACCGCATTTAATTATAATTCACAGTAAAATGCATGTTTGCTGTTTCCCGAAGTTACATTTTGTGGTCATCGGATTAACAAAGAAGGCATCCGGCCTACGATGGAAAAAGTAGAAGACATCCATAATACCCCCGAACCGCGGGACAAGAAGCAGCTCCAAGCTTTACTAGGGCTCTTGAACTTTTATGACCGCTTCCTAGACAAAAAATCGACTTTCTTGGAACCATTACACAGGCTCCTGGACAAGACCTGGACGTCAAAACTCCATGGACATGGCAAGCCCAACATTCTGCGGCTTTCCAGGAGGCAAAGCAACACTCTGAGACAATACTGGTACATTATGATCAAAAGAAGCCGTTGGTGTTACGTTGTGATGCCTCGCCATATGGGGTGGGTGGGAATCTTGGCACACACTATGGACAATGGAAGAGAGTATCCAGTAGCATACGGTTGCCGTACTATGCAACCTCGGGAAAGGAATTTCGCCCAACTGGACAAGGAGGCATGTGCCATTATGTTTGGGGTTACAAAATTCCATCAATATTTAGCTGGCCGACTATTTAGAATCATTACAGATCACAAACCATTGCTTGGTCTCCTTCACCCGGGGAAAAAAATCCCGCAAGTCATTTCACCCAGACTGCTATGATGGAGTCTACAGCTAGCATCCTATAATTATACGTTGGAATACCAACCCGGAAAGACCTGTGTGGTCCAGATGCACTAAGTCGTCTCCCGGTGCCAATGTGTGGACAGGTCCCCGAGCTGGCAGATGTCCTTTTCTTATCAAGCGATCTTAGCATGATGACTGTCCACGGATAGCCGGATTGGAGCAGTCGACATTGCAAATGAGAAAGATCCAACACTCTCCAGAGTGCAACATTGGGTCTTGCATGGTTGGCCTTAAGGGCCCATAGAGAAAAAATTCGAACCGTTTCGGTCACGGCGACTGGAGCTCTCAGTCGTCAAACACTGCATCGTTTGGGGAAACCGGGTGGTGGCTCCACTTAAGTTTCGTAAACAATTCCTTACTTACTTGCTTGACACTCATCATGGCATAGTTCGTATGAAGGCAATCACAAGAAGCTATCTATGATGGCCAAAACTGGATGCAGACATTGAACTGTTGGTTTCTACTTGCCAAAGTTGTCAGCAGAACCGCCCAAACCCCCCTAGGACTAAGGGAACGGAGTGGCCAAGGCTGGTTAACGTATGTCGCGGTTACATATGGACTTTGCCGGCCCTTTTCAGGGTAAGCTTTTCCTAGTCGTGATCAATGCTTTCACCAAGTGGTCGGAGGTGAGATTAGTTCCATCCATGACTTCGCAAGTGGTCATCGCTCATCTACGGGACATGTTTGCAGCCCATGGGCTACCAGATGTCTTAGTATCGGACAACGACACTGCTTTCAAATCTCAAGAGATCTGTACATTTTTACAAGCAAATGGGATTCGACGGATTCATTCACCTGCGTACCAACCATCCTGTAATGGCGCAGCGGAGAGGGAGATGCAAGTTATTAAGTCAGCCCTCAAGAAGATGGCAACAGGTTCTTCCTAGCTCTCTGTGGACCTGACACGGTTGCTGTTTTCATTGTTCACCACTCCATGTGCATCCACAGGAGTTTCACCAGCCGAGCTACTAATGCGCACACGTCTATTAATATTTAATATATTTAGAAATGTAGTGAGGCTCGTCGTGACGACTCTTTACTGTCGCAATATCACATTTTCAGGTATTTTACTTTTATCATGGAACAACTGTAACATGGTGCACATCACTTCAAAAGCATACTTGTAAATAGATACAGTGGCCTAGAAAAAGTAGTTATGTCCGTTTCTCGCATTTAACTCTTCAATTAAATTAAAGTTCACCGCAAATAGTGTACCTCTCAACAGCTGCAAATCCATCAAACTTCAAAGCATTATCTTGACTAATAATCTAAAGTGGAACTTTCACACCAACACTATAAGATCTCTCAAAGCTATATGGGCTCCGATAAAGCAAGCTGGAACACTCGCATAACAGCTTAGATGGCCCTAGCGAAGTCAAAATGATGCTGGGTTACAACACCGACATGGAACACCTAAGCAAGGCGTAATAAGACCCATACTCTCTCCATAGAAGGCTATCTGTAACGCGGTGACTTGGTCTTATTACGTAACTGAAGGTAACAACAATTAAACGGAACTATGCAAAGACAATACAACCAAGACTTGCTCAAACAGCAGCAGAAGTATCAACTGGTATTGTGGAGCGCCCAACAAGAACAGACCGAGTTAATTAGTTAGGAATTAGGGTTTAAGGGCACACAACACTAAGGTTATTAGTGCCCGTATTCTCTTTTATAGTGACGTGTTATTTTTTAAATCCTATTGTACAGCTTTGTTGATTTCAGATATTTAAAAACATTGGCAATATTCTCAGATTCATCAGATAAAATTTTTTAAATTAGGTATAAGATTAAAATCATTCCTCACGTCCATGTGTTGAGGACATTCTACTAAAATGTACTAAACAGTTAAAATCTCCCCATACACTGCTCACAGTGGGAGTGGATCTTCACCTCTTAAAAGGAATCCTTGAGTGAGATGTGTGTGTCCAATGCGTAGGGCTCTCGGCTGCTTTGGGCTTTCGGGCCAGTAACAACGGTATATACTAGTTGAACTAATAAAGACTAACATAATGGACAATCTGTTGTCTAAATGACGTCGGCAGAGCCTCTGCCGAGTTTAAAAATCTTCATGATTTTTATAGTCTTTGTAAGAACCAGTCTTCTGGGCTGACTTTCGGGCCGGGCCAAGACCTTTCGGGCCGGGTTCGGGCCGGACAGTTTCGGGTTGGGCCAGGCCGGGCCGCCGTTTTCCACAAAAATTCGCATCTCTACTAAGGAACTTCAAATTCTGTAGGAGGATTAAGTGAAAATTAAGAAAGAATAAGTGCGGCCAAGTAGGGGCTGGAGCGGTTGGGAGCACATTTGTGAGAACAACCTAGGCAGAGCAGGTGGCGAGCTCAGCTAGAACATAGCGTCGAGTATAGCTCAGCAAGAGGAATCTGAGGAAGTGAATAAAATTTAACAAGAAGGGAGGACAGACGGAAGACCTAGCCGTCACTTTATTATTATTACCATTGAAAAGTGAATTCTGAGAACTGGATTCTGTCCGCAGTTTGAAGCTATGCCCTCGCCTAGCCTGTAGTGCGTAGATGGCAGTGGCCAGTGAGTGTTAAGGAAATTGTTGATAACTTTAGGCTATGCATAGATTCCTCGGCTGATGTACGGCTAGGCCTAGGGCCTAAACCTATGTACAGAGCTAATTTGTTAATAAAAGTATATACCCTAATCATTAATAGTACGGGTTATTGGGATACTCTATACAAAAAGATAGGTCAATTGACGGACTTCTAAGTTTAGTTATCATGCGCAAGCACGGGGTGTGATGCATGTAGCACACATCGTTTGAGACTTGCGGCACGAATATCAACAAGGTGACAGTTTAATATGCTGTGTACTTTGCCCCAATCTTATCGTCATCTTATTTTACAATGTAGTATGGACCTAATCTTACTTCTGTGTTTTGTTACAGGCTAAGCAAGCCAAGACCTGGCCAACATGAAGTGCCAGGATTGCCAACATCACCAAACCTCAAAACGTGGACTGCAAGCATTACCCAAGGGGTACTGGACGAAAACAACCAAAGGTTTACCTGGTCATTTTTCCGAGAAAGAGATCAAAGCTTATTACAGCAACAGCGCTGCAAAAAACATTCCAATGCGGGCTATCGAATGTTTCGCTCCCATAAAGTAAAATACATATTATTAAACTTTAGTGTGCCTAATGTGGTGTTCTGTACAGCAAAAGTTGAAGCATCGTTTTCTGTAAATAATAAGTATGCGACACAAGTGAAGTTAAGCACCAGTAGTGAAATCATTGGTGGCTATTGTAAATGTACTGCTGGACTTGGTGGTGTTTGTAAACACGTTGGAGCTGTTTTTGTGTTTTGTGTTTGACGTAATTAAGCAAGGAGACAAATACATACAAGAATCAAAATCGTGTACTGAAGAAAAAAAGGAAATGAGACGGCGGGTCTAAAAAGTGTAAAGTATTGGGAAAAAATTAAGTGCACTCAAGTTTGTAAAACGTAACGCTTCTAGAGCTGAAATGTTAGGCTGCCCCCATTAGATAGGCCAGCGGTTCTCAACCTTTTTTCTGGTGCGACACACATGTTGAGTACGTTCCCGTTCGCGACACACCTACGTGGGTGTACCCACATTTCAACGAAATATTATTTAACAAGCGAAAATGAACCTTACTTTATTATTAAATTTTTCTATTTACAAAACATCAACAGAAATTTACACAATTGTGTGCCAATGTTACCAATGTGCAAATGTCACATACTTCCTCATCAGTGGGTTACCTGGGACTGATGTAATTCACACATTATCTCAGTACGAGGGCGAATGGTAAACATACTGACGTGCATCTCACTATCATTATTAAGAAATCTCGATCTGTTCTTTGACTTGATTGTTTTTAAAGTATCCATCGCAGCTGGAAAATTAACGTATCGCCCTCCTTTATTGCTTAAATGTCCACAACACCTTTTTTTATTTCGAAAAACATGATTGGTAAAGTAGAATCAAAACTGCATAGCGATATTTACTTTTTCACACACGCGCGAGACCCGGCACCTCCACGAATTTTGGCCGAATTTGCTGTAGGCTACCCGGCACCTCCACCAAAATCGTGTTTTTAAATAAGTTACATACCAAATACTATAGACTCAAATCGAAATTTCGGGTACTCGCACACCCCTAGCTGTCACTTTCAATTAACCCCTAGAACTTTGGCGGAATACAGCGTTCATGTTAGTGGCGGTCATGGATAGACTTCAATATGACAATAAATAAACAAAATACTTGTGACACACCTCACAACTGATTGCCACACACCAGTGTGTCGCGACACTGTGGTTGAGAACCGCTGAGATAGGCGTATGTCGACGACCACTACCCGACAACGACGCATTCACCTCGCGGTACGGCGGCGAGCTCGACCAGCGGCGACTCGTCGTCGAGCGCACAAGAGGAGGCGTTGCCCACGCAGTACCTCGCCTCCATGGACAGCGAGTGCGCTCATTGCGGCGCGCTTTACTTTGCCGTCGAGGCGGTCGCCGTTGGCACTTTCAAACTGTATTGCATGCGCGAGGCCGTGCGGCCCGCCTACTTGGGCCTTTGCCTGACGCGTTTTGTCACCTGTACAACGGTGACGACACCAATGCGGAGAATTTAAGGCGCAACGACATCGCCTACAATTCGGCAATGTCGTTTGCCTCGTTCCACGCGGCGGTGGCCGGCATACCGGCAGCCTACACTGTCCACGGCCAGGTCCACCGCTCTCGTCACACGCGGGACACACGTGGTCTGTTGTTGCGGGGCCCGTATAAACAACATGCGTTTTTTTTTAAACCCCAGATGGCGTGGGCTAAATGTAAGAACGTCTTGTCCACGGGATCCGACGACAGCTACGAGGCCATGAGCGTCGGCTCGCGGCGTGCCTACTCTTGAGGGGGGCGGCCAAGAATGGCGTGCGGCGCCGATGGACGTCTGAGCGCAACGGTCGGCCGGCTACTGCGCCGGAATTGAAGGCGCGCAATGCCGGGCGACAGGCGCCACCCCCCTCAAGACCGACGCCACCCGCCACAGGAACGGAGCCACGCGCCAAGGGAGGCGCCAGGGCATTTGACGCAAATAAATCTTGAATTGTTGACAGTGATGTTCTGTCAGGAAATGAGTGGCAAGGTCATTTCTGGCCTTGTGGAAATACTAGGCCCATTAGAACAAGCAACATCCTTATCCAGTGGTTTGGTATATCCCACAACATCTATGATAATTGGAATTACAAGCAGCATTACTTGTATCTAACTTCAAGTGAGAGCTCAACAATCCCGCACGACTTTGCTGAGGAACTACAAAAACATCTGTAATGGCAAGATTCCCAGAGAATGTAGATATGGTGGCCAAAAAGATTAGATTGGATATTGCTTAACGTCTCATATTTATGCAACTTGATTAATCGAGACCTATTTGATTGGATATTGCTTTAGGTCTCATATTTATGAAACTTGGCTAATAGAGACGAAGAGAGGGACGTAAGGGATGACGCGGGGGGGACAAGGGGTGGACAGGCCCGTGCTGGTCAGAACCAGCCACAAGCGTATGGGGAGGGCAGGGGTTCCCCCACGTCGTGGTCGTCTCCGTCGTATGTCATTATCCGTCCGTGTTGTCATTGTCGTCGCCGTCGGGGAGTTGGTCAAAGGGAAGGGGTTCCCGACGACGACGACCCAGAGCTCACCATTAGATTCAGGGAGAAAAACTCCCCTAATCACGGGCCAAACCACGAGAAGGTTGCGAGTTGGAATTTGATGGCTAATCGAGACGAAGGGAAGGGAGGGGCGAAAGGGATGACGCGGGGGGACAAGGGTGGACAGGCCTGTGCTGGTCAGAACCAGCCACAAGCGTATGGGGAGGGCAGGGATTCCCCCACGTTGTGGTCGTCTCCGTCTGTGTAATCATCCGTCCGTGTTGTCATTGTCGTCGCCGTCGGGGAGGTTAAATCGGAAATCGTTCTAATGTTTTCAATAGATAGTAGTTTGCCAATTCGGTCAGTTGTTGCATGAACGTAATGCAAGGCAGCTATGGCTCTAGGTTCTACTTTTTCAGTTTCATATAAAGTTTTCTTTTTAAATCCGAGGCTTCTACATTGCGCCAAGCGTTACTCCAAGATGATAATTCTTATTTTTAATAATAAGAAAGGGGAACAGATGAGTTACTGGCCTCCATACACTACCAAATACAAGTTTAAAAATTCTGTACGATTTAACGAAGCTCCAAATTCCGAGGGTGGTAAATAGGACGAGTGTAAATAGTGATGATTTATGGCACCTCATATGGTAAGTTACCACTTCCTTAGCTTATTATGGTTATATATGCTCGGTGTAATAATATGAGACTAGATGACAATGAATATCAGAGGGAGAAAATACTCTTGCAATATTGGCCGATTTCTTTTATGTTCTATTTAGGGCCACCTCGGAACTTGACGAGCAGCAATCGTGCCTGAGAATGCGATATAAATGCAAACATAGAATAACGCTGTCGTCATGAGATGTGGATTTTGTCAAGCTGGTTGACAAGGAACCGGCAGAAGGTAATCAACCGCGATGAAGCAACGTTCTGCCAGACTAGTGTGTTTAGCTCTTCTTCATCCTCGTCGTCACTTGAAGACGTTGGTTCGACACTGCCTCGGGTGGAGGAAGTTGCAAGATGTCTTCGTCGTCTAGTGGTGTAGGAGAGAACATAGAGGCAGTTCAGCGGAAGTAATCAAGTGTATTAGAGAGTTGCAGTTCGGAAGAGTCTATTATTGGCATATCTTCGGACGATGAGTCGGCTCAATCAACCTCCATGGAGCTGTTGGTGTCGGCTGGCTAGCGACCAGTTTTTGATTGAATATTGCTTTACGTCTCATATTTATGCAACTTGGCTAATCGAGACGAAGGGAGGGGCGTAAGGGGTGACGCAAGGGGACAAGAGGTGGACAGGCCTGTAATGATCAGAACCAGCCACAAGCGTATGGGGAGGGCAGAGGTTCCCCTACGACGTGGTGAAATTATGTTGAAGCGGGAAAGGCGGGTTACATGGTTACAAAATTATTTACGTTCACGCAAGTCTGAAGAACCTCGGCGGAAACGGCTACCTGAGCGGAGGTTGCGGATGTTGAAAGCAACTGCAGGATTGGATATTGTCCGAAAATTTTTGATCGTCTCATATTTATGCTTTTTAGCTAATCGGGACGAAGGGAGGGACGTAAGGGGTGACGCGAGGGGACGAGGGGTGGACAGCTCTGTGCTGGTCAGAACCAGCCACAAGCATATTTGTTGGTTGGTGCCTCTGAGCCGGTGGAAATAGGCAACCTCGCTGCTGCCATGCAGGTTGCGATGGCGGCATACCATGCTGCTCAGGTAGCCAGGGCCGAAGCTAATCGCCTTCTGGCCTTGGCTCGTCTACCTGAGGCGTCAAAAGGATCCAAGATGTAGCAGACAGTATGGAACAAGAATCAAAAAAACTAGATGTAAACGATGATCCAAAATAATCTTCATAAATATCCTCATTATATACGGTAACCCTTAAGAAATAAAGTAAAACAAAATTTTAAAAAAATTTAGTGAAAAGAAATAAGTAGTTAGAATATAAAATACCGGGAAGAGAGTCCATAGTGTATATATCCATAGTGTATAAGATAGAAGTCTGAAGAATGTGGAACTTCATAATCCATTGGCAATAATCAAAAGTATGTACATTGTGATGCAAATAAACCTTTAAGATAATTCAGCTCAAGCCTGATTGGATATTGCTTTACGTCTCATATTTATGCAACTTGGCTAATCGAGACGAAGGGAGGGACGTAAGGGATGACGTGGGGGGACAAGGGGTGGACAGGCCTGTGCTGGTCAGAACCAGCCACAAGCATATGGGGAGGGCAGGGGTTTCCCCACGTCGTGGTCGTCTCCGTCTGTGTCATCATCCGTCCGTGTTGTCTTTGTCGTTGCCGTCGGGGAGGTAGTCAAAGGGAAGGGGTTCCCCGACGACGACCCAGAGCTCGCCATTAGTTTCAGAGAGTGAAACTCTCCTATTTACGGGCCAAACCGCGAGAAGGTGTCGAGTTGGAATTTGAAGGCCCTGAGTTGTTCAAATTATAAAACTGTATCTACAATGGCAGGTTTAGATAAAATTCCATACACCAAAGTTAAGCTTATTTCTTATTTAGAAAAGGTTCATCAGTTAAGTACAAGTTATCGTTAAACCCAACATTGTAGTACCAGTGCAACAGGCTACTAGATGTGGTGTATTGAAATTGCCACAAGCCAAATCGATTCGTTCAGTACCTAAAATTGACCAGTTAAAAATAAAAGACATTAGTTCCTTGTACAAATGTTTTGCTCCAAATGACAAAAGGTTTTGAGAAGCACTCGTGAAAAATCAGTAAGCTCAGATGCATGCTATTGTTATGCATGTTTTTGTGAACTAAGTGAAATTTAAATGTGAGCCAGAGGTGCACAGAATAAGTTGTATTTGCAAAGTAGCACACCCTTTTAAAGAAGTATAAATAATGCCAAGTGCAATTATCTCTATCAACTATTACGACATTTAATATTCTAAAACTCATTTTATGCTTTACAAAGTTGCCCATTTTGGGGCCCCCCGCCCCCCTCTATAAGTCATGGTTAGTTCCGCCATTGACATGGGGGCGGGGGGGGGTTTATCAAATCAAGGATTCTATTTTGAAATTGGGATAGTGTAATTGAAAATTAGCGATTTACTTTTTATCCCCCCACTCCCCTATGATACGATACGACAGTATCGCACAGGGTCCCCGGGTTTCTCTAAAACCCGAGGGGTGCTGAAATTTTTCACTAACATTTAAAAGGGCGAAACTACACGATAACGGCGAAAATAATGTATATCAACTAAAAAATTTGCATTTCTTCCAATTGGGTTTCAAAACATGATAAAAAGAAACGGAAAATTTTTAGTTCTCGGAACATTCAGTGGAGGCTACAAAAAAATTTGCCCTTTTCCCCAAACAGATTCTGTGTCAAATCTGTATCTTAATGCACAAAAAGCAGACTAAGCAAAGTTCCTTGAAGTCATAATTCCTTCTCTCGCTACCTGTGCCCCAAAGGGTATTCCGTTTCCTCACACGACGACAAAAACAGAAATTTAAAAATTTACATCATTGGACGAAATTGTTCCAAATGAAAGCTTCTTGAAGGGGGGGAAAAAACTATGTATCAAAATCCAAACGTGCTTTTAGAACAAATGTCTCATCACATTCTGAAAAATGTCATAACAACAGCAGTCGGGTTTGGGTGAATTCGGGGAAAATGGTTGTATAACAACTGAGTGCAGAGGTTGGAAAAATTTTTCAATTTGCCTTCGATAAAAAAGAAAATGATCTCAATCCGAAAGAGGTATTCATGTTGTTATGTATCAAGTACAGAGACGAGGGGAAAAGAGTAGTAATGTCACTTCAACTTCACAAATATGACTTCCATGGTATTTTGAGAGGGCGGGTTTTACGACGGAGAAAGCAATAAAAAAGGCAAAAATAACGGTGTGCAGCTACTCACCTCAAAACACCCTTTTAGCGTCTATGTACACAGCCAACCAAGTTCGAACTTGGCGCTGCGGATAATAAAAAACATATGTTGACAGAAGCCCTTAAAACGGTTGCTTCACCTACAATGCCGATGCAATTGCCCGCCTGTCAGTTCACGTGATTGGATCAACAATTCACCACTTTCCTAGCCCCCCATGGGGGCCCTGGGGCAATGCCCTCATCCCGGGCAAATGTGTCGTACCGGGACTGGGGGGTAAAGTCGTAAGCACAAGGGGCGGGCTGGAGGGCGGGGAGTGGGGGCTGCCCATGCAGGTGCGGGCTTCAAGGCTGGTATTCGATGAAAGTGAAAGGAAAAATGGAGACTGGTATACAACGGACAAATTGTTTCTACTTTAAAGGTAACTACAACAAACTGGCATTGCGTTTTAGTGTGGCTCGTTGTCTTGTTATTAGGATCTGCTTCCAATGCAAAAGGTCCAGGATTCGATTCCCTCAAAGTCAAATTTTTTTTCAACTTCTTTTTTTGGGATTTAAATCTATCAGATCTTGTCTTAGGGGTTTGTAAACGGTGACTTTGGAGCCCTCCTGCAACGAAAAACATATAAATTCAGAGTTGTTCTGAAACGGCCCTTTTGATTTTGGCGTTGATTCGCGGGTGTTCGCACTGTCCATACCACTGATTGCTCATTTTCCCTTTAAAAAAATTTGACTTTGGGTTTGGGTTTCGCAATCGTCGATTGCGTCGGGGCCCAAGGGTTGGTTGGTCCTTTTATTTCGTCCCCCACAGAAAATCAGTTTATATAACTGATGGGTAGACTCTAAAAACAATTTATTTATTATTTATTTCATCAATGAATGGTGTTCTAAAATTTTTAAAACAAAATAAGTCATCTTTCCAAAAAATTTAAAAATTTAAAAAAAAGGACACATAGTCAAACTTAATGTGTCTTGGGCCCTAGTAGGCCCGTTAACCAAAATTTAGATTCTCTAATGACAGAAGTAATCGAAACTCTCTTTATACAACTCACTGTACTGCTTACTCGACGACGTGCCCCGGTATTTGTATTTGAGTTTTTAGGGCGCTTTAAAGGCAAAGATTTTTACGCCTCAAGATATTTAGTTGACTATGTATAAATGTAAAAACGGTTAATAAGGGGTTTCACGTGTTTTTAAAACATTGTCATGAAAAAATTGCCAAGGTCGATATATTTGTAACAGAAAAATTGGAAAAAGGTATACGGGTAAGAGTCATATTTATAAAATGCCAAATTCCAAAACATAAAAAATCAGGAAACTTGCCAAAAGTCGTCATAATGAATAGCAATCAACATGCTTCGGGGTATTTTTTTTTATGAAATTCATATTTGAGGGGTTTTAAGGGGTGGACAATGGTTTTACCATGATGTGCCAGGAGCAACAGTGGCTGCCACTTTAAAAGGGGTCGTTCCCTTTATGTAAAGGTGTACCCGGACATCTTTTCCTAAGTAGACTCCCTTTACAACAAATTCTTTCTCGAAAATAATCAGAATCACCATTATTAATTTTTTAAATATGTATAAATTGACTCGTTTTCCCACTTCGCTGTACGGCAACAACGCACACACGGCCTTTGGGTTCGGATCGAGTAGCCCGGGTGTCGCGGCGAAATAGTTATCTTTGGACATTTTAAAAATGCTTGGCGAGGGGGATATGAATGTAGTCACGTATGGCATACCGCTTCAATTAGGTTGAAATAAAAACCATGCTATGTGTTATTAGCCAAGTGTCAAGTGTAGAGGGGTTTACGAAGTTATGTCGTTTTGACAATTGCTTCATAAGCGCACAGCGACTTTCTGTATACACTACACAACCCGTACACCAGCTGAAAATTATTTTCTGCGTGCCAGTACGTTATTTATTCATCCCTTTTTTCGGTATGCTGTTGATGGGTTTTTAAATCTTTTTTTGTGTTTTTGGGAAAGGTTCTTCTAACATGTAAAAATTATTAGATGGGGTGTGCCTGCATCTCGAAGATATAAACAAAAACGTAACAATGGGCCTAAAAAGGGAGGAATAAACATTAAACACAGCCCAGAAACCTTTCCACACCTCTTCAAACCCGTTGGACACGTGCCTCGTTTTTGATCAATCGTTCATGATGACATTGAGGGTGGTGTAATAGGTGCAAAAAAAAAAAATGTTTTTTATACGTTTCGGGGAAGCGAATTCTATTTATAGTGTTCTTTTAGAGTTTGTACCAAAATGTCAAAATTCAAACGACAAAAAAGTGAAAAACTTGCGACGAAGTGACTTTTTTAGTGATTACTTGAAAATGAGTCGGCGCAGTGTATAATAACATCAATAGTTGTTTGGGAGATGATAGTTTTTCAAAAAAGTTTTTTAAAGATGTTTTCCCAAAATTTTACCCACGAAAAAACTTTTGGAAAAAAAAATCCGTCGTACAATAGAGAAACATTGTTCTGGCGTAATAAAGTAAGCATACACTCATTGTTTGGCTATTCAAACGAAAATTTATCAAAAAGGGAACATAGATTTTTTTTTCATTCTGTTAACAAGTAAAGTGGTCATAAGGGGGCTGTAAAATAATAAATATACAGATTTTTCCTGAGAAACTAAAATAAAAAAGCCGCTTGGGGAAAAGAAACATTGTTAATCGGTTCATGATACAATACGGGTACAATACATGCAAAAGCGCGGAGTTTTTCGGGGTCCGCGGGGCGATCCTCACCACTGGCAATCCTGAAAATTTTCAAGATTAGGAAAACTGCTGTCGCCATTTCGTTTGGAAATGCTTTAATCATTTATTTCACTTTTTGTGGAAGAATAATGAATTTTTTAAAAATGCCATAACCAAACACTTTTTTTTTTTTTAAAGTGCAAGTAATTCTGTACATGTGTGTGTTTGTGTTGTGTAAGAATCGAAAAACGCGGGTGTATTATGTGTTGTATAAAAGGGAATACTTATTTTAGTAAGTAAGTAAAGTAATAATTTTTTAAATTTTTTTTTTTTGACTAAAAAACAGAGTAGAAGTAAACACCTTAAAACCCATTCTTAGAGGGGAGAGAGATAGGTGGGGAAATGAATAGGTTAAATAAATTAAGGTTAACAAATTTTTTGTTAAAAATAGAAAAATGTAATAATACAAAATTTAAACATAAAAAATGCAATTACTTTACAATGATGCACACAAAAATAATTACTACATTGTAATTATTGATATTAATGACAATCAACAGGTAATTTATTTGGGAGAGCCGTCAGATAGAAACTCATGAAGTGAGTAATAACTGTTTTTAAGCAGAAAGGACTTAAGATTAGATTTGAAAAGAATTGTCAGATGGGCATAAGCGAATTTTATTCGGAAGGTTATTATAAATAATTGATGCTAAGTAGTATGGACCAACTCCACTACCTGTCCTACCTGTCATTATTGGCAACATATAACTTTATAAGAACGTGCCAATATAATATTTATTCCATTATTTGACGACAATAACGTATGTGTTTAAAAACAGGTGTTGGTTTAACTCTAACGTATTGTTAATCAGATGATCGCAGGCCTTCCGCTTTGTTTTTAGTAGAACAGTTTATCTCGACAGATAGACCGGGACCTGCCTCGCGCGTTACTCGCCGCTAGTAGTTGTGCTGTGTTGCAAAACATCGACCGCTCCGTACCAGGGACGTCACTGACCCGAAGCGCGCCGATGAATTTAAAGACCCCTATTGACGTAGGTCTGGAAATATACACAATTAACTTAATTTTTATGTTCGTACTTGGTTTTAAGAATAACTGTTAAAGAGGTGAACGGGCCCTTTAACAAGCCTGGCACCTTTGCGGAGTGGTTAACGTCCGTTGACGTGACCTTGTCATGACCTAGACAACGCCCCCTTTGGTGTACGTGATGACAAAAACCGGCCTAGACATGGCTGATTTCGTCTTGACATTAAATATTTTTACTTACGTACATTAACATCGCTCGTCGCCATATGTTGTGTTTTACTACTGGAATCTAATACGTAGTATGTAAAATATTAGAGACTGGTACACTGAGATTCGTTCATTGATGTTTACTGAGACTGGTTCATGGAGCGTACGTTCCCTGCGAGACCACATTGACAACTGGCCACGGCCTCTCGACGAGCCAGGGTTGCTACACACGATCGATATATCGATTAGTCGAAAGCAGCACATACAATCGACTTAGGCCTACAATACAACAGTGATGTAATTCTCTGTTTTGTGAGGGAAAGACATGGCGTCTCAGCGAGGGTTTGCAAAGTCAAAAAGAGGGCTGAATGATTCAGACTTGTCGCATTTATTTAATGAGGGAAGTGACTTCGATATTGAGGACGGAGAGTTCGACACTTTGTCTTCCAGTTGTCAAGAATGTAATGACAGTGACCATATGATGAGTGAAGTGGGCGAAGACGACTATGACGGCGTCGATCCACACGCGATCTTTCCTGGTAAGCAAGGACCAATTATATTTGTTTGTTATGACCGACATGAACTAAATACAACTCTTAACCAATAAATATGTGTGATTACAAAATATTATTATTTGTTAAAGAAAGAATTGGGGTTTATATGACAGCAATACTGCACCGGCCTAGCCCTACGCCCACGCCCACTTTTGGTCATGAATTGACAGACGATGTGACCGAACTACACGTAGGCCTACCTCACTCGGTAAGTCCAAAAAAAAAACTTAAGTGGATCAGATGATTTCGAATTAGGCCTAGGCGTAGGCCCATCTTCAATTAGATTCACGCCTAGTCCTAGGCCTACACCCATCTATGAGAGTGACGACTTATTCAGGTCAACTGATGATTCTTCAGCCGACTCCAATGTTCCATTAGCCGACAGATTGCGGAAGGAATCCTGTAGAGTGGGGGCAATTGGTAGACCTAGGCCTGTTCATCGCAGACGTGTTCGAACTCTGACACTGATTCAGATGAAGAGGCCGCACCAGTACCTCCCAGGCGTAGGCACCGTAATGCTCCACCAGCACTGATCCCCGTAAATTTGTGGACGAGAGTTCGGCCGCCCGTAGCTCCCGAGGCTGGACTCCCATTTACGGCACGTGATATAGGGCCTAGGAATGTGTCACCTCAACACTCCCCTCCAATAGCACATTTCAATGCATATTTTACGTTTCAAATACTTACTGTTATTGATGATGATTGATTGAATATTGCTTAACGTCTCATATTTATGCACTTTGGCTAATCGAGACGATGAGTGGTGATAGATGAGGATGAAGTATGAACAGAAGAGAGAAGGGGAAACCCGGTACCAGCATGTAGCCTACTCCTTTCGAAAAGTACCAAGGGGACCAACGGCTTAACGTCCCATCCGACAGGACGGTGTAACTTTGACAGTCATATAGGTTCCTCCACTAACCCGGACTGCAAAGGCAAACGTCAAGGAGAACGAAGCCGTTACACTAGCTTTCGAACCCTCTATCTGCTCTAACCAGCGGTATACGCGAGTTTCAGGCCAGAGCGGTCACCCACTCTACCCATGACCACGCCCGATTCTGCTTAACTTCGGTGTTCGAGTGGGAACCAGTTAAACGAGCTCGGCTTAACCGCTGGCTCTTACTGTTATTGTTGTTGTCAGAGAAACAAATGCATATGCTACGAATCACTTGAATGCTATGCAAGCCTGGATACATCCTGCAATATTGCTTAACGTCTCAACAAACGATCTAAGGAGAGTCCAGGGAGGCAGGTACAGAGGAGGAA
Source organism: Sweltsa coloradensis (assembly GCA_024449915.1). NCBI lineage: Eukaryota > Metazoa > Arthropoda > Insecta > Plecoptera > Chloroperlidae > Sweltsa > Sweltsa coloradensis. The sequence continues at coordinate 56,427 of JAMZAV010003074.1, forward strand.
TATATCATATTGTAATATTTAGACAGAAATATAATAAATGTGTTTATTGCATTTCTTTACCAAAATTTCCAATACAATCAACCTTATTATCATTGCTCTTACTCCCAGCCATATTTCAAGCAGTCTATGGCTTTAAGCAAATTGATTGATTGGATATTGCTTAACGTTTCATATTTATGCAACTTGGCTAATCGAGACAAAAGGAGGGAAGTAAGGGATGACGCGGGGGGACAGGGGGTGGACAGGCCTGTGCTGGTCAGAACCAGCCACAAGCATATGGGGAGGGCAGGGGTTCTCCAAGTCGTGGTCGTCTCCGTCTGTGTCATCATCCGTCCGTGTTGTCATTGTCGTCGCCGTCGGGGAGGTAGTCAAAGGGAAGGGGAAAGTTCCCCGACGACGACCCAGAGCTCGCCATTAGTTTCAGGGAGAAAAACTCCCCTAATCACGGGCCAAACCACGAGAAGGTTGCGAATTGGAATTTGATGGCCCCTTTAAGCAAAGTCATATATATTTATAATTGACCATTAATCCGCTCGATAAAATATAAATATTATTAGTATTAGTAATTTTAGGGCGCTTCAACGGCAAAGATTATTCGCGCAAAATATAAAGAAAAATGGTTGTCACAGAAAGGAACTTTTTAGGAACTCAGTTCCTTTTGTTTTAGAAGAACTTGGAAATGGAAAGTTTCTTTTTTCTTATGAGAATCTGGAACTGGAACTAGGTACATTTTTTTAGGACCTTACCCAACACTGGTGAAAAATATATGAGAAATGAACAGGTAGGTCTGGGCTTAGGGGATGGCCCCATATCCCGGTAGGCGCAAAAGTAGTTCCACAAGGTGCAGCACATCGACCTGTGGCAGGCTTTCCACAAAAAAGACATGTCACATGGAAACGTAGCAGTTCACTTTTGACAGCTGACGAGTCGTCTTACACTGGACACCATGACTTGACCGATTCTTTGAAACTGCAAACACCATATCAATTCTTCAAAATAATTTTTCACTGACCAACTCTTGGAACAAATTGTTGGGGAAAGTAATTTGTACAGCACCCGACACAAACCCGAAAAACCCCACATCATAACTAAAGAGGACCTCCAAAAGTTTATTAGTGCAGCGTCAATGGTCGTATATCATGTTCCCGTGCAACGTTTTGGTAAGAATATAGCACCATGTCGTTATGTTCCGGAGGCCTCACAGAATATGAATCGCTTTGGTGCCAGAGCTCCACCCGCGACTGGGGGGCGGGAACGCCGCCACCAAGTTTATCACGCTCGGGAATACAAAACGCCCAATATAGTGGTGGTACGCTATCTTTGGACTTGCTTAGTAGGGGAAACTACACTCAGGTATACCCCCACCATCGGACCTCGACCGGGCGGACAAAAGGGAGGGAGATGAATAGAGAACTTGAGAAGGTGGCTTCAATACATAATTCACTGTCATTGTTTATTATTGATAGTTTCTAAAATAAAATAATATGAGATTAATTGCCACTTTTACCTATGTAATTGTACACAAATTGGTCAATACGATCAAATTGTCTTTTTAATTTAAATTTTTAACCTAAATTTGGCTTAAGTACCCGGCAAACGCGGCAATCGATGTGTAATTAAAATGGCCCAAAAACGGATTGCAGAGATCTGTTCTTGTGAGGGTGCAAAATATTGCCATACGTTAGCATCGATTTATAATTTAATTTGGGAAAGAAAAAGTAAGATAAACATAGCCGTAACTAGGGGTTGATAACCCGCTTACCATGTAAAAATGTGTAGATAAACTTTATTTAGCTATTCCGACAAAATGAGTAAAATATCAAAGCAGATGAAGAGTATTTGGTAACCCAATTGGTGTCAAGATTCGACATTTTTGTGTTCTACAACGTAGAACCCTTCCTGCTTTTCAGGTCCAGTGCAGGTTAAGTGTGGGTTAGAAGAAGGAAATATATAAATATAAATAATTACTATTAGCTTCTCAGAAATATTGTTGTTAAATAATTGTTTAAACACGCACTCTTCAACCTGTGTTATCATATTCATTTACCTAAGCTTATTTAACTTCTATCTGATTCAGTTAAAAACCGATTTACGAAGGAGGATAACTAAATAAATCTAATTACATAAATGCAGACACAACAATGAACAGGAACTACAGTGAAGTAAAATTTGAATATTATTTATTGTAGGCTTATTATTTTGATTATTGCCATTTTTATTACACATCGATTACATGGTATACTTAGGGTGCAACGTTTATTGTGCTTGTTTGGTTCTCTCCTGGACGTCACGTAGCTTGTACTCTATATTCATAAGTAGTTATAAGTAGTTCATAAGTACGGAAAATAGCTTCATTTTGGTTCAAAATTAAAATTAAAAAGACAATTTGAGTCGTATTTGCCAAATTGAGTTCGATTTCGTAGGCAAAAGTAACAATTAACCTCTATTTTATATTTTAGGCACTAGTGATAGTAAACAATGACAGGTGAATTTTGTATTCTAGCCACGCTCTCAATTTTCTATTCATCTCGATCGCTTGCCCTCCCTTTGTCCGTCCGGTCGAGGTCCGATGGTGGGGGTATACCCGAGTGCAGTTTCCCCTAGTAAGCAAGTCCATAGATAGCGTAAGGCACCTATAACAGCCAAACAGTTGATCGGAAAAACAAAAAATCAAGCGGCAAATCAAACGGTGTAATGTATCAAATATGTATCTTTGATGCTAAGATATAAGCATTATGGAATGAACCGCCATCAAGGAAAAGGCCTACGGCCTAATCAATAGCAAGTAACCTTTACCTAACATTATTAAGTCAATACTATGTCAATTATTAATTGTTTAATGACATACATTTTAAAGACTTACAGAAAGGGGTGTGAAGCACATATTAAAGTAAATGCCACTTGTTTATCTGGTGAACTAGTAATTGCTAAACTTAAAGAAGTGCACAACCATGAAACGAGACCAGAAAGTGTTAAACTTTATCCTCCACAAAGATCTATACATAGTGCATTATTAGAGCATGCAGAGAAGCTAATAACATACCAAATGCCACCGGCAATTCTGCAGCAACAAATAGTTACTGACTCCAAAAAATATGTAACAGTCAAAGATTGCTGTCTGTTTACATTCATAATAGAAAAATAATACACATTTTTCAATCATGGCGGCCATTTTGAATCGTAAGGCACATTTTTCATGGCTCCCCCACTGTAAACCATTTTTAACATCAGAAGAATATTTTTGCCAAGTGGCACCTTCTGAACATTATTTGACTTCTGTTAACTTTCAGTTTCAAAATTGGAAAATAATTTGCATTTTCAATCATAGTGGCCATTTTGAATCAGAAGGGACATTCTTCTTGGCTCCTTCACTGTAAACCATTTAAAACATATAAAGACAATTCTTTTTCACTATCGTCATATTTTGCCTTCTTTTTGCATTCAAAATAGGTAAATAATAATATACCCTATTCATGGCCGCCATTTTGAATCCTAAGGAACATTTTTCGTGGCTCCCATTCTGGCGAGAAGCTATCGGCAGATAGTGAAGTGGTTGTAACTTACAAAGAAGAATTTCAAGAGAGATTTATAATCGAAAATAACATAGGCCCCGATCAGGTATCCAACTGTGATGAGACGGGTCTCTATTTCAAAATGCTTTCAACAAAAACATTAGCATCTCAATTGGTAGCAACTGCGCCAGGGTTCAAAAAGAGTAAAGAGCGAGTGACTTTGTTAGCTTGCAGTAAGTTATGCCTCTGGGTCGCATGAATTGGCAAAAGGTCAAAAGGTGCGGGTCGGCGAGGTCATATCAATGTTGCATGGTAAGTGCATTGAAATATTTCAAAACCATATTGATGACATAAGCACATGAACTCCAAGATGTGTTTTATTAGATTATCCTCTATAGTAATTTAAACCAGTTTTATAAATTAAATTTATAAACACTATACAACAAAAAAACAGCACAGAACCCAGCACCACTATAGTGTGTCAAGCCTCTAATCTCGCACTGAACAGAAGCTAACACCGACCAAACATAAACTGCACAACCTGTACGGACGGAATAAATACAGAACAACACTGAGATCACACAACGCTTTACTGAGTAGCAAAAAAACCTTTTAGTCTGGACGGAACAGACATTCTCTTTAAGATAACAGACATCTACCTGAAAACATTCAGCAGAAACAGAAGCCAACGCCATGTGCTGTGGAGTCCGAACAAGAGCGGAACTAAGAGTGGGGATAAAGCACAGCACATAAACCGTGTCAAGGCTCTAATCTCACATTGGACAGAACGTAGCACTGTCTGAACATCAATTTCTCAGGCTGCACGGACGGAACAGACGAAGCACAACACTCAGATGACGAAGCACGCCAGAATAAAGAGAGAACTAACCTTCCAGTCTGGACAGAACAGACAACCTCCTTAAGAAACAGAATTATGAATGAGAACGAGGCTACAGCAAAGACTACAACAAGCAACACATACAGCAGCAACAGAAGCTAACTCTGTGTACTGTCTGTGGAGGCCCAATGAGACCAGAGCGTAGAGCGCGGACAAAACACGTCCGCCTGGGACAAGAACAACAGACCCATGATCTAACAATATATCTCGTTATTGTTAGATCATGCAACAGACCGACTGCAAGGCTTTCTGCTCTCAGTGCTCTGGTGTGTGCCTACAGGTAGTAGTCAAAAGGTGCGGGGCGGCGAAGTCATATCGAAGCTGCACTCAAGGTGCATTGACTTTTTATAATATCGTGTTAATGACAGTGGCGCATGTGCTTTTAGGTGTGTAATTAATTAGTTGCAGGTAATATATGAAGATATGTAGTGAAGCTCATCATGACAACACTTTATTGTTGCAGATATCACATTTTCATGTTTTTTCTTTTATTATGGACTAACTGTAAAATGGTGCATTCTACCTCCAAAGCAGTATTGAGACGCAACTTTGAGTAAGTTAGTTATTAGGGTTTAAGGGCACACAAAAACTAAGGTTATTAGTGCCCGTATCTCTTTAGAAAGATGTGCAGTGGAGTCCGAACAAGAGCGGAACTAAGAGTGGAAAGGCACAGCACTGTAAATCTTTGAGCATGAGGTTAAAGGTACTATATCAAATGTTTCACAGTTGTATAACATACTGGTAGGTCTATTTATTGAAGAAGAGAACAATAATGTGTAGTAGTGAATCGTCCCTAGAAATTTATTAGCCTATAGGCAGGCATATTAATAGTATTAGTATTAGTAGTTTTAGTTATTATATAAGTAGTTTTATTAATTAATTGATCTAAAACACTGTTTACACAGGCAATTAGGTCTGCCTTTTTTTTACAATTAATCTGCTTTGCAGTACTGATTTTTTTTGATTGGATATTGCTTTACGTCTCATATTTTTCATTTTTAACTTGGCTAATCGAGACGAAGGGAGGGACGTAAGGGATGACGCCGGGGGACAAGGGGTGGACAGGCCTGTGCTGGGTCAGAACCAGCCACAAGCATATGGGGAGGGCAGGGGTTCCCCCACGTCGTGGTCGTCTCCGTCTGTTTCATCATCCGTCCGTGTTGTCTTTGTCGTCGCCGTCGGGGAGGTAGTCAACGGGAAGGGGTTCCCCGACGACGACCCAGAGCTCGCCATTAGTTTCAGGGAGTGAAACGCCCCTATTCACGGGCCAAACCGCGAGAAGGTGTCGAGTGGAATTGAAGGCCCGTAAATAAATTCTTTTCTTTTCTTTTGTGCGTGTTTGAAAAAAAGTTATGGTGGTTTTTTGTATTTTTAATCGGTATCGCTGCTACTAATGCTAGGCATAGCAGGAGCTGATTTACATATTGCTTTGACTGCAGGGTCGTGTTTTTGTCTTCATTGTATTTAGTATTTACCATACTCCTTTTTGTGTCTTCTTATGAAGTGCCTGATTACTGTCGTGGTAGTGCCACTTGGCGACTTCAATACAAGTTTGCAATGTTTACACACTGCAAGAACCACTCTTTTTTTTTATAACATATAACAAGCGGCATCAAACAGGAGGGCCAAAGTGTAGATTAAGGAAGGGATTTCTAGTTGGTACGTGGTTTGAAGGCACGCCATCTATCGTTAAAGGACCATTTTAAATTATTTATTACTGTGTCGACAAATTCATACATTAGAGGAGATTATGTTGGACATGCAAAGAGTGACGGCTCGACTATAGGTTCTGAGGCTATTGTACAACACAATAACTGGTTGCGGGAGATTTGTACTAACTATGTAGTCGATCATGCACAGAAAATTGGTGGTTTAGGGAAGATTGTGATTGATTGATTGGAAATTGCTTAACGTCTCATATTTTATGCAACTTGGCTAAACGATACGAAGGGAGGGACGTAAGGGATGACGCGGGGGACAAGAGGTGGACAGGCCTGTGCTGGTCAGTACCAGCCCACAAGCGTATGGGGAGGGCAGGGGTTCCCCCACGTCGTGGTCGTCTCCGTCTGTGTCATCATCCGTCCGTTTTGTCATTGTCGTCGCCGTCGGGGAGGTAGTCAAAGGTTAGGGGAAAGTTCCCCGACAACGACCCAGAAGGGGATGAGACTGTAATAACGAAACGTAAATTTAACCGTGGTCGACTTGTTTCTGAACAGCAGTGGTTGTTCACTGGCGTGGAGCGCGGCTCGAACATGCCAAAGTTTTAATAAAATTTGTTGAGCGTCGTGACGCAAATACACTTCTACCGTTGATACAAGAGTTTATTGAACCTGGTACCACAATTATGACTGGTCAAATGGCTTCCTACTTCAATATTGAAAAGTTACCGGAGGGGTATAATCATTTTAGCGTCAATCATTCAGAAATGATATTTATACATAGCCATGTTATGTCCCTAATGACAAGTTTCAATATTAAGGTGCCGTATGCACCACAATGAATGTAATTATGATTGTAATTGTGAAACGCTCAATAAATTGAAATTAAATTTAAATTGAAAATTTTGTTGCACCAGAGAATTCAAATGTACACACTCCAACGATTGAGTCATTATATCAAAAGTTGACGTCGCCACACAAGGAGGACTACGGTACTTCAAGAAATCATCTTGCATCATATATGGATTTGTTTGTGTATAGACGGAAATTTGCTGGACCAGATGTGTTGTATAATCTATGTTCACAAATGAGTCATATGTATCCTGTCGATACTGTGTATTGAACTCGCCGCTCTTCAGTGTTTTGTGGTTGGTACTGTACACACACTGTGCATGTGGAATTGAACTGAGAAATGACAAACATGGCGAACAAAAATGACAGTGAACTAGGTAGGGCCTATCCGAGTGTTTTTGTTCATTTAGATATTGTTTATGATGTTTGATAATGTTAAATTGCTAAATTTGAGGTTTTTGGTATTTCCTTGTTGTTATATATTGTTTCAAAGCATATTTATTGTGATTGTACATTGATGAAGTTCGGCTAAGTTGAAGGTGGTGGATACACGGATACACGGTAACAAATAAAAAAGATATGAAACGAAAGAAATTAATTAATTAATCAAATATAAAAAAGTGGTGGAAAAAAGAAAAGGAAAGGAAAAAAAGAAAGAAAATCATTAAAAAAGTAAAACGAAAAGAAAAAACTGATTTATTAGACGATCCCACTCGAACGAATATGGGTTTGCCAAAAATCAGGAACAGCAAATCAGGGAGTAGTACACAAACTTTAGCGGAAGAAACCACCGAACGCGAATCTTCATTCTTGTGTTCAAATCTTAATAACGATTTAGTACAAATCCTAATATACAATTATATCATATATATATATATAATCATTTAAAATTGTTCAAGTAAAAAACTGATCACGGCAATGATACAGGACACCTAAATCAAGTTGCAAGCTCCACCACAGGGTGGCATCCACACAATCTAGGCAGAAAACATCATTGAAAATACAATGACTATCTCATAATCAAAGCAATAATAAACAAACAAAGCAAAATCATAAATAAGAACTTATGAAGATTAAATAACATTTCACAAACACACAGACAATGACCCACAAATAAATAGTAAAAATCAATTCTTCTTTGCTCTTTGATTCATTATCATTGCTTCAATTTTACTTTTAAATTGCATAATTCCTAGCTCCGTAAACTGACTTCTAATATCATAAGAAATTGAGTATGCTGTATGTGGCAGATTCATATATAATGTAAATATAAATATAAATTAAATGTATAACTCGTCAAAACAAAAACTCCAGAACAAAAACCGAGGCCCCTCATGGTGTGTCGAGGATGTTATCTTGCACTGAGCACAATCTTAACACTGACCAGACATAAACTGTACAACCTGTGCCGAACTAACGGACCACAAGAGTGAGACCACAAACTCTTTACCGAGTAGCAAGGCAGAGTATGCAGTGAACACAACCTTTCAGTCTGGACAGAACAGACATCCTCTTCAAGGTAACAACCATTAAGGTGAGATATCCCCAATATCCCCCCCATTTTTTTTTTCATGTCTAGAAGTCATTAGTAATGATATATAATTAGTACTTTAAGAAACGGGTAGCTAAAAAGGCTTTAATTATCAATACGAAGACTCTACACCAGTTGTTAAACAACACCCTCTTCATCCAGGAGGAAAATATTTTCTTCTGGTGGTTCTTCAAATGCATCTAATGCCAGTCCAAGTTTGCAAGAAGAGGTTAGGCCTAGGCCTGTTCCTACTGGGTATCAACTAATTGACATGGACATTTTGAGCAATGCTATCTGTCAGTTTGTTAGTTGCAAGGTATGTGGAGCAAGTGATAGTGTAAAATTAGTTGAGCAAGTGCAAGTAAGAAAAGGGCTATGTAGTAGCCTTGTTTTACACTGCGAACATTGTGAGGAAACTTTCAAATTTAAAAACTCTAAAATTACCGAACAGGGTGCAGAAGTTAACATTCGATTTGTTTATGGGCTACGGACAATAGGTCGAGGGCAAAAACCAGCAAAAATGCTTTGTTCCATAATGGGTCTACCAAATCCACCCAGTAAATTTGGCCCCACAAATAAAGTTATAGGCAAGGCTATTGCAAGTGTGGCAGACTTGTCGATGAAAGCTGCTGTCAGTGAAGCCATTCGTGAAAATGAAGAGAGTGAAAATCCAAAAGACCTCGTTATTGCCGGTGACGGCACCTGGCAGAAGCGGGGGCATACTTCGCACAACGGAGTTGTGGCGCTAACTAGTGTAGACACTGGGAAGGTAATAGATGTACAGTGTCTAACAAACTATTGCCAGGGTTGCACTTTAAACCCTAAAACTGGGGAAAAGAAGGAGGCACATGACAGTGTATGTGTGAAAAACTATGAGGGCAGTAGTGGTGGAATGGAGGCTGCTGGTATTGTACAAATGTTCCATCGTTCCCTAGAAACACGTGATGTTCGCTACATCAAGTTTCTGGGGGATGGTGATAGCAAAGCTCATAAAAGTGTATGTGATTCAGTTCCTTATGGCCAAAATATTCAAATAGAAAAACTTGAATGTGTTGGGCACGTTCAAAAAAGAATGGGTTCTCGGCTGCGGCGACTAAAAAAGGAATATAAGGGGATAAAGCTATCCGATAATAAATTATTATCTGGACATGGTAGGCTTACTGACAAAGAGATTGACAGCATCCAAAATTATTATGGTCAAGCTATAAGAAACAACACAAGTGAGCTAAGTTGCATGAAAAAAGCTATATGGGTTATCTACTTCCACAAGGCATCCACTGATGGAGAGCCACAACATGAACTCTGCCCTGCAGGACTTGATTCATGGTGCCAATACAACAAGGGCATACTGTCTGGTAAAACATACTCACACAAACATTCCCTCCCACAGGCAGTACTCCTTTGTATAAAACCCATATTTAGAGATCTTACTAATGATAATCTTCTAAAAAAGTGCTTGCATGGCAAAACACAAAATTGCAATGAAAGCTTCAATAACACAGTATGGTTGCGCTGTCCAAAGACAGTCTATGTTGGCTTTGAAGTTCTGGAGCTAGGCACATTAGATGCTGTTATATCATTCAATGATGGACATGTGGGTAAAATCAAAGTTTTGGAGGAACTTGTATGCACGCCTAGTAACAACACACTGCAACAGCTACAGGAAATAGACCACGAGCGAGTGCGCAAAGCTGACGCAGCAACCACAGCCATCTGTAAACAAGCGAGGAAGAAGAAGAGAGGCAAAAAGAGGAAGAAAGATGATGAAGATGGTACAGGAGAACCAGATTATGGTCCAGGAATAGCCTAAGACCGTTTGCAGACCATTCCAGCTTATTAATTGCATTGTTCAGTAAGGTACGTTGAACTAGACCTAGCTTATTTTATATTGTATTTTTTGTGGGTCCTTACAAAAGGCCTATATATATATACCCCTTGGTACTGAAAACAAATACTATGCCTAGGTCTGTACATCCTTTGACATAATTAATTAGGCCTAAACAAAAATAAAGCTAATTTTTTTTTTTTTTTTTTTTTTACATGATGCATGGAATTAAAAATTGGTGTACCTCATAGTAAACTAGGTCTAATATATAAAATTAATTTTTCACAGAAAATTTTCTTTGTCGCTAGTATTCGTTTTCAGAAAATTTTCTTTGCCTAATGTGTAGGTAGACATATACCTTGAAAATTGTACCGTCTATTGTTAAATTTTGTTAACACGCATTGAAATTTTGATTGCGACTTATCTCCGTTAGTACTTTTTGTAAACTTATGTACCTTTTTTGAAGAAACCAATAGAGCTAGAGGGCTAATTTTTTTGTGTATACTTATTATGTACTGATACAGTTATACAAGCATATTTATTCACCTATCTTTAAAAATAAATTTTATTTACACTTATTAATGGTTAAATGTGTGGGAAAAATTTAAATTAAAGTGTATGTTGGGGAAAAAATTTACAATAAAGAAGTATTGAACTTAAAAATTTGAAAGTGCTTGTATATGTACAATATGTACCTCAGAATATGTGTAAGAAATTTCAGAGTGATTCCTTGAATAGTTTCTGAGAAAAAGGTACATGAGTTAACGAAATTTAACACATAGAGCATACGCACTACCATCTCACTTAAACTAATCATATTCAGCAGAAGTAACGCCATGTACTGCTGCCATGTGGAGTCCGAACAAGAACAGAACGAAGAGAGGATACAAAACACGTCCGCCTGTGACAAGAACAACCAACCGACTGCGAACAAGGCTGCCGGCCGCTGCACTGTGTACTATCAAAAGGTGCGGGGCGGCGAGGTCATATCGATGTTGCACATCAAATGCACAACACTGCATCAGATTGTTTTGTTTTCTTAAGGTCGTTCAAAGTAGCGACAGGTGTTTTGTTTTGATTGGCAACAGGTGGGTCGTTTTGACACTTGTTAGGTGTGTTATTGTTTGGATGTTCTTTGACGTGTGGTTTGTCCTACCATTTATCACTTTGTTGTTTGAAGTTAGTAGTTGTTTTATAGGTAAAAGATGTGTACTTTGTACGTTTGAACCAAGTGGGGTATTGAGACTATACGGACTCTCCCTGAGTGGACTTAGGTCTTTTGGCAATGGTCATTCGAAGATCGATTCGTTTCTTGAAGTCGATGCAATTGGTCAGTGGAAGGAGAGCTGTGTATTTTTCATGAGCTGGTTCGAGGCAACTACTGAAGCAACTGGTTAAAATGTGTAAACCATGTATAAACTAATTAAATACTTATAATACAGAACGGGTTTGATTTAAATCAGAAACTAGAGAAAATTTCGTTTTATTTCATAAGAAGAATCATCTGGTTCATTTAAGTATAAAAACTTAATATAAAATCTATGTCAATCAATTTTATTAATTATAGAAAATGCCAAGCTCATATTTCGTCAGTTTCGCATCAGGCGTCGCCCGATTGTAGATTGATGGTGAAGTGACAGCTTAGGATAATGAACCAGGGATAACCAAATGTGTAAGTAAAATAACACATTGTAAATTAAATCGTAGCTAAATGCTATATATCATTATTTATCTTTACATAATCAGACCAAAGAAAACATTAATGAAATGAAACTTGAAATAAACAGTAATATTAAGATTGAGCTATGTCGTCAGGGTATAAAATCTTACAAATTAATACCTTACTGTACCCTATATGGTAGATGAAAGTCGCGGATATATCGTTTAAACCAGCAGTTTATATCAGAAGTTAATCATGCGGAACCTAAAGTTTGATTTTAAAAATAAGAATTTGTATTTGTTGCGACACTTCAATCATTAGCACAATACTGAGCATTAACTAACATTAACTAGCATTACCAACAAGGTCCTTCAAATTCCAACTCGAAACCTTCTCGCGGTTTGGCCCGTGAATAGGGGAGTTTCACTCCCTGAAACTAATGGCGAGCTCTGAATCGTCGTCGGGGAACCCCTTCCCTTTGAATACCTCACCGACGCCGAAGACAAAGACAACACGACGGATGATGACACAGGCGAGACGACCACGAAGTGGGGAACCCCCGGCCCTCCCATAAGCTTGGGCTGGTTCTGACCAGACAGGCCTGTCCACCCCGTCCCCCCGCATCATCCCCTTACGTCCCTCCCTTCGTCTAGCGATTAGCCAGTTGCATAAATATGATACGTAAAGCAATATCCAAATCAATCATACCAACAAAATTGTCATTCAAAACTATGTACTATTACGTGGCTCCAGTCCAAGTGTAGTACAGCGAGGCTGCCGCCAGCAATATGTCATCTTCATTTACTTTTCCAAAGTATTGGATATTGACATGATACCGCTTTGTTGTACTTTGTACTGAGTTGACCCTCTGTGCGTCATCTACTTATTGGCCAGCAGCCAAATATTGATTTTATTCCAAAAGAAATACAAACTGCACTTTGATCGAATATTTAAGTCATAAGAGCCGAACATGGCTGAAGATTTCATTTCATCAAAACAAATTTTAAGGCGCACTGGCGGTAGTATTGCCACTGGGATCAGCAAAGTAAATAAATACAGGTAAATAAGACCTCGTGAGAGGTTTGAGGAATTAGGAACACTGTGGGAGAAATCCATTTATCGCAACTCAAGCATAATTCATTATAGAAGGCTTAAGTACAATGGAAACATCATGTTGCCTACAGTTTGTGCATTTAATGGCATTTAAAGCGTATTCTTGTCGAACCACTCTAACTAGACAATGCCTCACAAAAAACTGTTCGATATTAAATTTGCGAGTTGCGGGTGGTGTCTGCGATCAAGGGAGCAGCAAAACAGTGGTGCAATATAAACTCCTTGGGTACAGTCGACGTTTCGTTTCTTTCATTTTCTTGGATTATAAGATCGTTGCCCTGCACGATGTCCTCATTTCATCAAGAGTGTACGCAACATCTTTATAACACAAGATTATGTGTTGACGTATGCGTGCGTGAATTGGCATGTCGAAGCATCGCGAATAAAAGCTGTCGGGCGTTTAACTGCTATTTCTCTGACAATGCTTGAACATGACTTAACTGTGTGCAGAAAACATGATTGAACGAAAGACAGCCGATAGCGAGGTTTTAAACGAACATTTCACGGTTACAGACGCGACAGATTACTATGTCCCCCGTGTTGCTGCTAAAAAGGGAGGAGGTGTTCTAATTGCTCTATCATCTAATCTTAAGTCGCGACCGTTAAACATTACTTTGAGACAGACGAAATCATTGGCGGAGGTTATTTTAAATCAGGCCGTGAGTTTATAGTAGTGCGTGTACCTACCCCCGTCACTCAGTTGAAACTACTAGACGAAATACATGAATCATTATCTAGATTGCAGTCAACCCCTACGCCCACTGATTGATACCTGCGTGTGGTGATTTCAAGATTACCTGGCACAGCTGGCAGTCAAAGTGGACACTTCCAATGTTTTTTTGTACCAACAGTCGTGTCCCCCTTCCCCAGCGACTTTCTAGCTCATGGAAATCATCATGGAATTGGATAGAATCAACACTCTCCTACGCGTCACGGCAATGATGCTAGATCTGTGGCGATCATCCCCCAATTACGTTGAGGCAACGTAAGTCCATCGAGTCCCTTGTGAAAGTCTGACCACACTGGCAGTCAACTGTGATATAACAGTGCGGGCTTTCAAGGTTTTCATAAACATCCATCCGAGAAAAATGTTAAATTGGAAAAAGGGCTAACCTGCGACCTGAAATCTGACTTTTGCGTTGTCTGTGGAACTAATGGAGAAGTGTAGCAACTTAAATGAGATGTTTTATGTGTTTTACGACTGTTCAAAAAGCTATTCTTGCTGTGGTAGCCAAAATTAAGGTTAACCCTTTCCAAGTCCCACTTGGTATGACGCGGAACTCATTAACGTCTGCAGGGATAAAGTCCGTTGGTCAACCGTAGGTGGAAACGGTCTTAAAACAAAAAACTTACGTCGGATTATGATTGAATACAGTTCAAAAGGCGTGATTTCAAACGCCTTCAATCGCGTTAAATATCGATGACTACATAAGGAACGTGAAGAAAAGTCGATTTCAAGTGCTCCTAAGTTTTTTTTGGAAATTTTTTAGGAATAAAGTACGTTCCAGGGCGTTATCCCAGCTGTAATTAAGTTTGTGATAAAGTACTACTAGACACGCTGTCTTCGTGTAATTTGTTCGTGCATACTTCACATCATTTTCAAGCCAAAGATGACCATTTCCGATTCCTTTTATTCAGCAAACAAGTAACATCAGACTCACGATTTCCGGTTTTCTGTATCTCTGTGTGACGTCATTGGAAGCTTCGCCAATCTAGAGACTGGCAAATCAACCGGCACAGATAACATACCAGTTTCAATAATAAAAGCTTGCGCCGATGAAACTAGCGCCCGCCACTCACGTGCATTAATACGAGGTAAATATCAGAAGGCAATTTCCCGGATCGCTGGAAACATGCGCTCGTAACACCAGTGACACAAAAGTGGTGACAAGGAGCAGGCTAAGAACTACCGGCCCATACTCGTTACTACCTTTAGTTCAGACATGGGACGGGTGTCAATATGGCCCAATTTGTGATGGTGGTACTCTTGCAAGAATTATGTTGTCATGAAAAATGCAAATCCAATGTTCCGGTTTCTCGTAAGATAAAGAAGACGAACTAAGAATAACTAAAAAGCACATCGACTTACCACCTTTTACTCCATGAGAGTTGTTGGCAGCTCAAAGACATCAGTCATAATCATCATTTCATAATCATCATTCAGTTGCAGAAGGTATATTGACCCAAGTTTCTTTGGGTAACATGCACTCAATTGTTCCCACACAGCACAATTTATGATGGATGGTTGATGATCTTTGTGACTGTGTCAAAGTAACAAAATTCATAAAAACACTAAGGAAGTATTTAAGACACTGTCATCAACGTCCAAAACACTGGGAGAGCTCGAAAAAAGTCTAGCAAATTTCAGACAGGGAAGTAGTGTTAGACAAAACTAAAAAACGACCCCCTTGCTTTTCGGGGTGGAAGTTTCCAACATTTGCTGCTCTACGTTTGCTAATTGCTGATTAGAGAAAAAAAACTATAATGTCAAATACGTTGTTACACAAGGGATACCCCCAAAGAATTGCATAAAATATTTTTTCAATTCTAAGGTCAAGCGTGTGGGTGCAATATTACACTGATGCCTCATCGTTTTGGGGAGCAATTAGGGCAACAATAGCAATGAATGTTAATGCATATGATGATGCAAATTGTCAGAGGAATGGATAAGTTCTTTTAACACATAAAGTCTGAGAAGTAGCACTGGTTTGGGGAGTGGATATTGCTTAACGTCTCATATTATGCAACTTGGCTGGTACTTTCAAACTTGAAAGTAATACCCGAAAGTAACAAATGAAGACAATTTTGATGCAACAAATGATAGCACCTTAGGTGATCAGGAAGCGACCCTCCCCCCACCTCGAACTAATTTTCACTATAGCAGTTTTGTTCAGAAAAAAATCACGATTAATAATCCACCGTTTGCCACACTTGGCAGCTGGGGCGTTTGACCGCCAGGGGTGTCCAAAGTCGAAAGTTAGCGAAACTTTGAACGGCTATAACGGTAAAGTTTTTGATAAATTCCAAAATCTTTTTAATTATAATTTAACACATTATTTTTGATTTTTTAAAACAAAGGCGATTTCACTTTTTGTAAAGGGTGCCCAAAATTAATAATAATCGATTTACTGTTTTTATACACTTTAACATTAAAGATTGGACATATAATCCGCATTAACAGGTTATTTTGTACATAAAATGACAAGAACCACTGAATTAAAAAATAAATTTGCAAAAAACAATCAACGGGCTGTCCAAAATGCTGGGTTTTATATTATTGCTAGTATAAAACATTTTTTTTAAAGGGTAAAAAAGTGTTTATGTTACTAATCAGTAAACCTGTCCAAGAATACGTTTGTATGTGGGCTATCAAAGAATTATAATTTTTATCAGGGTTGTCAAAGATTTTGAATTCAAAATACGCATTGGAGAGACATAAACAAAAAAATACAGGGCAAAATCAATGTATTAGTTGGCCCATCATCACCGAATTTATATTCTAACCTAAACAATGAAAATGATGTGCGTTTTAATACAGGGTTGTCCAAATAGTGTGTGTGTTCTTGATAAAGGAATTGTTTGATAAGGTCAAAACTCGATCAAAGATACCGTTCAGGTGCAAAGGCAAGCGCAAAGAGCGACCCTACGGGGGCTCACCCCCGAAATAATTTTCACCATAGCAGTTTTGTTCAGAAAAAATACGATTAATAAACCTATTAAATTTTTTTTTTAAGGCCACCTATTTGCCATTTGCCGCTGGGGCGTGACGCAGGGGCTATTCAAAGTCGCTTTAATGCGTTTTTTTAATTTGCCGAGTTCTTCTTCGCTCTTGTAAAAAATTTTCAAATATCTGTCAAAAATACAATCACTAATATTATTCCCACATTTCGTCCCTGCCCCGTACCTGTATCTACAAAAATTGTTTGCTCATATGTAGAGAAAGAAAACACACAAGCCAAAAGTATAAAATAATGGACTGTATTGATAGTTATGGTAGGAATCAATGTGTATGTACTTCTGACACTAATAATCATAATATGGTCCTCAGAAGTGCTTATACCGACTATATTGAATTACACATGTATTACAGACAACATCCAGATATGTACAGTTATACGGACTACACTGTATAGTAATAATAATTTACACCCTAATGTTAGTGATATTCAACTTATCTTTTATTTAGAAACAGCTAATCTCTTTTCATCTCATCAAACATTATATATATCAAAAATAATACACCCTATACAGACTTGGCAGGAATAAGTATCACCCTTCACAGCTACTCGTGATGACCACAGATAACCCAAGGAGTTTGTGATGAAGGTGAAGCCATAAAGTACTGATTAGAGCTGCACGTAAGCTATAGCAGATGCTATTATCTTAATTTTTACTGTTTGTAGTTTTGTGGACAAAATCTTGAACGAAATAATTTTAAGTATAGAGAAAGTTTTTCCATTGGCGAGTTGTGATACCTAATCAGCTATACACAATGACACCATAGGGCTGATAGGCAGCATACCTGCATATACAGCAGTCATAGCCCTAGCTGTGTGCATTAGCGGGAACAAAAAGACTAGGTAGAACTGTATTCGTATTACAATTTGACACGATATGCGTTTTGCTATATCATAAATTTGCAATGAGGGGAGGACTTCTTCTCGGTGATTAATCAAGATGTTCAATCTTGTTCGTTATTACGAGAATTGATTGGCATTCCTGATGCAATGATTTGTACATCAGGACCATAAGTAAATCCCTCAAGGTGGTCTAGTTGTATTGATTACACCATCCCGTGATTTACTTCTGTTCGGAAGGTGTACGTGATCAAGAGGATAAGAACGAGCTACTTACTTTTTAATATTAAACCATTGCAAACTCTCCGAATATGGTTCTTTCTGCCGTTATAGTAGACCTACAGGACTTCTGCATCACATCCTATTTGACTGTTTCCCTGTGCATACTATAAAAACAGGGTGAATGTGAAATCATGTATATCATTCTAAAACAAATTTATGCAGTCCCTATTAGCTTTAAAAGTATACTTCAAATGTACACTGGAAAGAAAAGCCACAAGCCTGCATATTCTCACCCCTACTGGAGATTTTGTGGGACAATCCTTGTGAATAATAACAGAAAAAGTAAAATATACAAATGAAAATGATAGAAAAACATTTGCACCATGCAACGCGCGATGCCATTGGTTAGGAGTCAAAACATTTTTAAATAGGGTATGGAAATAATTATGGTTGATCAACTTGCAACACACGAAATATTCAATCATTTAGTATTAATTGTAACTTCCTACACGATACTACCAAAATATAGACGTCCAGTACCAAATGACAAATATGCATTCGTGGAAAAAGCATTTAGTTTCAGCTATAGAGCATAGCCTTTTTAGTTCGAGGGGATGATTTACTACAGGATGTAAGAAGGCTGATGTTGCATAACATCATATCTTTTGGACAACCCTGTATATACATTAAACAAATCCGAATGTTGTTTTAGGGTTGTACATCGGCACATGTTAGGTTGTGCAAACAAATTATGAAATGCAGATAACTTACCTAGGAAAAATATATGACTATATGTTTGCATACGAGACATTGCGACCACCCCTATCGGCTAAACCGACAGATGTTAACTGACAACATGCATGCATGAGACGAACATAGTTTCAGCTCTTTGAGAAAACACACACTGTTATAAGTTCGAGGGGGTTATATACGTACAGATGAAAGAATGGCCGACCACAAGGTGTTCATACTATTTGACTGTTTGACAAACCCTGTGTATACAATAGCAAAATCAGGAGGTGTATTATGTTTTGACATCAGATGATGTTAGGTCTTGCAATCAAAATTATAAATGAGATTAATTTGTCATTAGAAAAAAATATTTTAACATATATTCTCCATATGGACTTTGAGACACCCCTACTGTCGAAACGCTCTAGCTGCCAATTGGCAAACAGGCAGAAATGGAAAGAACGATTAATTTCCTTTAACTAAGAAAAAATATGGTAGCATTAGTTCGAGGAGGGCGGGGGGGGTGAGGGGGGGTTAAGAGCCACCTACGGTCTAGAACTTAGAAATTACCAGGACTTATTCACTATGGTAGAAAAAAAAAGCAATTCATAAATACTGGAGGGTATGTTCCAAGCTTCCCCATACGTCCTGTAGGAATGCAGGTTCTTCCACTGGAGATCATTATCAACAGTAGGACATGTAATATTTTGTAAAGAAAGTATGGCTCGTTGTCTTGTTGTCTAGAGTTTATACTTGCTTCCAATGCAGAAGTCCCAGGGTGTTCGATTGTTTCTTTCGCATAAGCAGGAAGTTTTTAACTTCTGAATGGGACTTAAAGTCCATCAGTTTTTGTCTTAGGGTTTGTAAACGGTGACTTTGGAGCCGTCCTAGCAAAAACAAAAAAAACAAACGAAGCACCACTTAAAAATTTTTAAATTCAAAGTTGTTTGAATCGGCCTGTTGATCTAGCGTTGATTCGCGGGCGTGTTCG